>WBNM01037324.1:267672-328733 GCA_013399055.1 Ramphastos sulfuratus
TTTTTTTTTTTTTTTACTTCATCTGGGAAGAAAGGAATTTTTTTTCGCTGTAAAGTCCTAAGAGAGGCAGCTTTCATCAATCATTTTTTCTACCTAGAAATGAACTTCAGTGGCACATTTCAGCTGTAGGACCATACCCTCTTCACCCAGAATGTGAAGTTGTTTTCACCCAGCACAAACAAAACACTAATGACTTTTCAACTTCCATATCTAAGTAGACAATTCTGTGTATTATAAGTGTGCTGGTTTTTTGGTCAGTTGGTTTGTTCATTTTTTACAGTAGGAAACCAAATTATCTCACTGTCTAAAATGATTTTTTAAAATGACAGGAATCCAAGAAGTCTGATTGGTGGGCCAATTATTAAATACGTTATATATATATTTATATAATTAAATATTTTATATAATATAAAACTATTATTAAATATTCTTATGTCATGGATAAAGGCTACTGTCACAAAGTGCACATATGATGGTGTCCTACAAAGCCAATTTTTAAGGATAGATTTATCACTAAGGATAGACTTACCACATTCTCCTTGGAAGGGAAACAGACCGAGACTCTAGGAGATTGACATTATCTATTTATCAAAAGAGCAATTACAATAGGAAGCCTGACAAGCTTCCCCTTAGGCTCTTTCAAAAATGCCCAAGCTTGATTCAGAGATAACACATTTGAGGACACACTGTTAGCCTTCATGAGTGGAATTCATCTTCTCTAACATCAAGTGTCTAAAGTATAGATCCCTAGTCTGAAGTGGTCACCTTACTTTCCTCTACAATCAAGAGATAGATACCTCTAGAAGTCAATTCATCTAATCCAAAAGCGGATGGTAAAGTGTGTCCCCATTGTCCACAGAGAATCTAGAAAATGGCCTAGACACCTGACTTTTAAAGGGCTAAAAACAGATGAGCCATTTAGATAAGGATAAAGCTATGTTACCCTTTCTAACATTGCAGTGATCTGGCATAGAGATGTTAGCAGCATCTCTCACGACAATTTGCCTTATTTTCATAAATTGAGCAAATTCTGGTGTTTTATTTGCATGCTTCTGCTATCAGTCCCCTGGATCATTGCTGCTGTTGTTTTCCTTGCTCAGTCTTCTGCAAAAATCACCGCTACCTCTTCCTTCTTTTCCATCAGTAGGCTCTGGTAAACCAGGCACAGTGCCCAAGATGTAAGCCAAAATGATCTTAGCAAATCACCTTTGCAAGACAGCATGTCACTTGGAGTGCAGTTGCTTTATCTGCAATTAGAAATAAGCGGGCAAAACAAGTTTTGCTGTTTTAAAATAAGATGCTCTGCACAAGAGCCGACTAAAAGATTTTCAAACGCATTTGTGGAATTCAACAACTCTAAGAGGAGATGCATGGTTTTAGGAGCCTGGAGAAAGGCAAATATGCTATCCACCAATAAAAATGAGAGAAGGGAAAAAAAATCAGGAAATTGGGATTAAGACTAGTCTTTCAAAGTTAATCTTGGAAAAGTAGGGATCAAATAATCAAACGAAGCATACAAAGCACCTAGAAAATGACAGGAAATAATTATGGGTCAGAGAGCCTACATGCTGACTGTAATTGTATTGCATTAATGCCCGTGTTTGCTTTTCTCTTTCCTCTAACTTCCGTTAACCTTTTGTTTTCAGAGTGGTGGTAACTCCTGCTATAATGACCAGGAAAGAACACAGGGCATTGTGTGACTCTCAGAAAAAAAGCACCTGCAGCAGTAAGTCAATATGAGCACACCGCACTCTTGGTGCTCCTAGGTGGTACGGTGACACGGTGGGTAGCGACACCACCAGGTGCTATTACTCTTGGACACGTGGCACAATGTTTGACGTTTCTGTTTCATTTGCTCACCAATATTTCATAGTTTATTAGAGGTCCATCTCAATCTGACTGTTCTTAATCCGGCCTCGGGAGGCAGCGACTGGTTGACACCACTGGTTGATATCGCGGAGGCGGGGCTGGGGAGCGTGTGCACTTACCGCGGAGAAAGGGCTAAGACATTGCACTGTAACAGCACAAAGGCAGAAAAAAATGTTTACTTATGAATTTATCAGGCCTAAGTCAACGTCTCGGGGTTTGGTAGCTAAAACTTGCGTTATTCAGATTAACCTACGACCTCAGCGTCTCTCCCTCTCTCTTGATCCCCGCCCTAATGCTCATTAAGATGGTGGCTGGAGGACCGCGACTACAACTACCAGCAAGCTGAGTGTCACCGCGTCATCTGATTGGCTGGATAGACCGTCGGGAAGCCAATAAGGATCAGGCGCCCTTTGTCCTCTCTGGAGGGTGAGGTTTGCTCTGTCAGCGGTGCATTGTGGGAGTTGTAGGCGTTTTGCCGTCGCTGCGGCGGAGGGCGAGGGCAGAGGGGGTGGAGCGGGCGCTTGCGCCTGCGCAGTGGCGGCGGCGCGCGGGGAGCGCGGCGCGTGGCAGGAAGCGGAAGGAGGCGGCCGGGCTCAATCCCTGACGTGTCCCTTTGAGGCAGTTGTCGCCGCTGCTCGCTCCTCTCTCCCGTCCGGCGGCCGCCATGGGCAGTGAGTACAGGGGCGCCTCGGCTGGGCGGCGGGAAAGAAGGGCAGTAGGGGTCTCTGCGGGGTGCGTGACGGCCAAGCAGCCGCAGCTTAACTACTGGCTCCCCTTTCACAGGCCCTCCTCACGGGCGGCGCGGCGGCCCGTACCCCTCTTAGGGGCCGCCGCTCTGCCCTCGCCCTGAGGCCTCAGGCTCCCAGTTTGGCCCCGCGATACTCCCTCCGTGGCCAGCCCCGCGTGGGTTTCCCTTCCTGTGATGTAGAGGCTCCCCTTGGGTTTATGTATTCGCTTTCTTGAAGAAAGATCTGTTTCCTGATTATGTCAGTCTTCTTAGGGAAGGAAGATTGTTCTGTGATGCCCGGTAACCGGGCCGCTCGTCCGGCGGGCACTATCGAGTCCTGCCATCCTAAATCCAGCGTGCCTGGCGCGGTACCGAGGAGGTTAGAGACGGGGATTCAGGTTTGGAGACTGATCACAGCACTTTCATCTGCTCTGACAGACTGAGCTATAAACAGTGGTCTGCAGTGCAGGAGTAATCTGAGTGAATGGAAGTCTTCAGTTTGCTACCGTGAGGAAGAGCTGCTGGAAAGCAGCTTAGTTGGTATATTACTGTGGATGTAGGAGGGAGTAACAGTTTGCTTTGCACCACAATGCAGTGTAACTTTTCAGGCAATTAAGTAAATAATTCTTATGGGCTGATCTTAAAGTGTTACAGAATTGCCACTGAAGTTGCAGCATTCAGTAGAGAAGCGAAAGTCTACCCGTAGTATCAGTTCTTCTGCATAGTTACACGTCTTTGTTCAAATCAATCCAAAACATATGTGCAGTCTTGGATCTGTCTTCAGTTTAGCATTAACTCCATTGGAAATTAAATCACTTTGCTTATAGAACTTGTGAGTGTGCAAATACTCACACCTTTTGTATGCTTATAAAAAGACTGGGATTCTAAGCTAAGGATATATCCCTGACTAGGAGGAGGTCGCATGAGGGTTTCTGTAAACTAACTGGAATTGTTGTTTATGAACAGCATGTAGGAATTGTTGTGTGGCCCAAAAGTAACCCATGATTTAAAACTATCTTGCTTACTTTATTTCTCAAATGTTAGGCTAAAGGCGAAGCTACTGTGAAAGAGAATTCAAGGGTACTGATAAACTCATGCAAAACAATGGCAAGGGTGGGCTTTTTTGCACTGTCAACTTAGTAAAACAGGGAAACATTGACTTTTTTTTCCCCCTCTCTCTCTGTTTCCAGCACTACTTGAATCTATGTTTAGAACAGATAACAATTTAACTTAAAACCCACAGCAACAAACTATTGTCCTTAACTGGGAACTTTTGATATAAAAAGTATGTGTTCAGATGCAATTTTACTTGATCTTTATCTAGTGTTCTTTGTTATCTCTGTGTTCACTTTGTCTTTTAACTATTTTCCATACAGTAAAATTTCTTGAAGTAATCAAGCCCTTCTGTGTTATCTTGCCTGAAATCCAAAAGCCAGAGCGGAAAGTGAGTTAACGAAATTTTCTTCATGGGCTGGTAAATGCTATATTGGCTGGTAAATGCAATTGTTCAGATAAGTATGTGCCACAGCAGTGAGTGATGTGATGTTGAAAGCAGGACGTGTCAAAGTAGTTTAAAATAGCAGTTTGTCAATCTTTGCTTCTAATCTAAGATTGCTTGCTAAGATAAGCTTCTCTGTCCTGTGTTTTGTTTTGTTTGTTTTTTTTTTTTTCCTCACCAGAAGCTCTTTCATATGAAAATCTAAGATGTGTTTCAGTGGAAGTACTAGAATTCCTTCCATTGGTACTGTTTATTTGAATTAAAGTTTCAGTAAAGCTTTGTGATTTTCCTTAGTCTTATATAGTACAAAAGGGATGAACAATGAGTTATTTTATTTAGGATGCCCTGTGCTTTATTCCTTCGCAGGAAAATCAAGTGTGCTTTAGCAACTATGAAAATTTGCCTGATTGACTGCCTCTTGTTATCTTGACAGCTCTATCATCTTTGGTTGTTTGGGTTGTTTTTTTTACCCTTTAGATTCAGTTTAAGGAGAAGGTACTATGGACAGCTATCACACTCTTCATCTTCTTAGTATGCTGCCAGGTATGTTTTTATCTCTGTTTTTTAAGTAACAGCAGAAATGTTTGATATCTCTGATTTAATCCCAGTTTTCTCTGTTGGTTGTAAATGCAGATTCCCTTGTTTGGTATCATGTCATCAGACTCAGCAGACCCTTTCTACTGGATGAGAGTGATTTTGGCATCAAATAGAGGTACAGTCAGTCTTTCAGGGGGACATTTTTAGCTCGAATCGAAACATTTTTTTAACTCATTCTTACATTGCACTCTATTTTAATGATGACAAAATCAAAGTAGGGAGAGAAGAGTCTGTTTAGATGTTACGTGAAACCATAAACCAGTGTGACATTGGGAAAGGCACAGCTTTGTGGACAAAATGGCTTTATGGCTGGCTGTGCACAATCTCTTCCATGTACAAAAAGTCAAGGAGCATTTTAGAGGGAAAAGGATTAGGGAAGAGACAGTTCTTAATTACCCACATCACTGCTGTTGCAGTCTTCTGTATGTGTTTCAAGCTTTTAGATTTGTGTTTCAGACAATACAATACATGTGTTTTGATTTTCTGTGTGACATCTTTGAGTCTGTCTTGCAGAATATTAAAAATCATCATAGCTTGTATAAATTTTAGTTTCTTGTAGAGGCTTTCCAATGCAGATATGAATTAAAAGCAGTGACAGTTTCCTGAATTAATTTTGCCATTCTATATCTTTGGGGCTGTCTGTCAGTACATATCACAATGAGATGTGCATAAAAACATGACACAGCTTGGTGTGCTCCTGAAAAATGTTTGGGCTTCCTTGTTAAAAATTGCAAATAATGAAGTGACTGATTGTCAGAGACAGAAAGCAGATTCCTACTGTGTTTAATGCAGAGCAAATCCTGAAAGCAGAAGTATTTTTTGGTGAACATAGTTTTTGTAGTGCTGAGGAGTGCTGCAGTACTTATCAGACTGGTTTTTAACAAGCTCCCATTATCATTGAAGCCTTTTACATTTATGGAGATTTTGAGTTTTATATATTCTCTGTCATGAAAAGTGGAAGACAACTTTGAATTTCAAAGGTGCTTGGGTATGGTATGCCACATTGTTTGCTTTCATTGTTGTTCCTATGCCTGGTAGGTACATTGATGGAGCTGGGCATTTCACCTATTGTCACTTCTGGGCTCATCATGCAGCTCTTGGCAGGTGCTAAGATCATTGAAGTTGGTGACACCCCAAAAGACAGAGCTCTCTTCAATGGAGCACAGAAATGTGAGTAGCAGCTTATACTAAAGGCTGATGGCTTAAAGTATTGATCCCTAACAATGGAAAGTGTGAACTTAGCATGTGATAACTGCTGGACCCAGATAGATGGGGTTTTGTCATGCTCTGTGTTTATAATGTGCTACAGGTTTTCTGTATTCCTTCAGCCTTTTACTGGCTGCTGCCTGGCTTGTTACTTGTTAAACTTCAGAAAGGTTTGAAGAGGAAAAGTAGCTGTGCAGTTGGAGTTGCCGCTGTAATCTTACTTGATAAATTGAGCACTGTGTAGGCTGTGGGGGCCCAGCCTTTGAGCTGTGTTGGTCACTGTTAACCTAAAAAGGTTAACGTTGATGAAGGTGTTTGTTGGAGTTGTTTTTACCTTGCAGCTATAAGAATGGTTCTATTCTCATCAATAAGACCTCTCTGCTAAGGGTATTCTTTAGCTGTTTGGTGCTGTTCCACACTACCTACTGTTTTGTTTACTGGAGAGAGGAATCATAGATTGCTAAGGTAATATCTTAACAGAATTTCCAATATCTGTAGCAATCATGGATAACCAAACCTGCTTGCTTCTGAGCATATTAATTTCTGAAATGTCTGTACCAGACTTCAGACCGCAAACTTAACTTGGTCTTGATTTTGAACATCCTGTGGCCTGTGTATTCCTTCCCAACTTTCTCTACGAATAAATGATTTGTATTTCTCCAGTTGCCCAGTGACATGAGCCTCCAGAACCAATGCATGTTTTTTTGTTTTCTATTCTACAGTGTTTGGAATGATCATTACTATTGGACAGTCTATTGTCTATGTAATGACTGGAATGTATGGAGACCCATCTGAGATGGGTGCTGGGATCTGCTTGCTTATCACAATTCAGGTAATTTCTAGTTCTCTATTTATGCTCCCTCTCCAAGTTTAAAAAAATGAGCCTGAGGCACAGCCTGCCCTACATGCAGGAAAAAGAAGATCTAAGTGTGCTTGCCTCCTCATCTCTACATAGTCCTTCTCTAACTTTTAATACAAATTATTTTTACAACAAACATTAAAAAGACAGTACTGATGCTGTGTGGTTTTGGTTTTTTTTTGTTTTTTTTTTTGTATGTTTTGGTTTTTTGTTTTTTGTTTTTTTTTTTGTTTTTACTGTAGCTTTTTGTTGCTGGATTGATAGTTCTGCTGTTGGATGAGCTCCTACAGAAAGGATATGGTCTTGGTTCTGGCATCTCTCTCTTCATTGCTACCAATATCTGTGAGACCATTGTGTGGAAAGCATTCAGCCCCACCACAGTGAACACAGGACGAGGTAATATGCCATGTAGTGAATCTTGTCAAAACAGCTCCTATGCAAGGTGCAAGTGCAAGGACGTTTCTTTTTAATTTTATAGTATCTCACAAGTTATTTCCAGAAGTTGAATTTCTTATGGTGCCATGATTGAAAACTTGATAGTGGTGGATTGATACTATATTAACAGTACTGCCAAACTTACTGACAAATCCCATCTGTTTGTTTCTTCATGCTTTTCTTACTCTTTGCCCCAGAGACCTCTTTCTTCAAACCTGTCAGGAGGTGATCTTGTTTGGTACTGTCTCATAGAAATTTTAAGTAAGGTTATGGCATTCACTGTCACACAAACAGTGTTGGATTGTTTCTAGGCCATTACAGGGGAATTTAAAGGAAGTCTTGCAAGTCTTCATATATCTGATGTGAAAGATGACAGTAGTACAAATCTGAGAACATGCTCTAGGTGCAAAAGATTAGGAGAAATTCCATTCTGAACCCTGCCTAATGGGAGAAAGCACTGAACTTCGGGGATAATTACAGCTCACCTCACTTTTTTCTTTTATCTTCCAAGGTATGGAATTTGAGGGAGCCATAATTGCTCTGTTCCATCTTCTGGCTACTCGTACTGACAAAGTCAGAGCTCTTCGTGAGGCCTTTTACCGTCAGAATCTCCCTAACCTTATGAATCTGATTGCCACCATCTTCGTCTTTGCTATTGTAATTTATTTCCAGGTCAGTTGGAATAAAAAGGACTGTAAAGCTGTTTGTATGGAAATAGATCTATAATCTGCTTCCTTCTCCAGGAAACTGTATTTTTTCTTTCTGCTGTCTTCAGAAGACTCATTTTTGTACCTGAATATCTGGATGTTCATTCAAAACTGGCCTCTCTTAAATCGGTTTCCACATTTAATGTAGCCAAACAAAAGACTTGAGGCCTACTTTTAAGTGTCTGGGGAAAACAAACAAACAGCACCACACAGACACACAAAGGAGGAAAACCCCACAAGACCCAAACAAAAAACCCCAGGTGATTGTGTGTATGCAATATTGCCTAATCTCAATGGTATTGCTTTTTGCTGGAAAATACTTGGAAGTTTGTTAAAGTTTTTAACCATGTCTGTGTTTTGCTGTTTGTTTGCAGCAAACTGCTGAAGAATATACAAAGTTTTAATATTTCTTTTCCTGGACACTGTGTTCAGTGTTCCTGAAGTTTTACATTTCTTCTGATGGCTGTGTCTTTCGTATCTTCTTATATGTGTGTGTGTTCAGATGACCTCGAGGGCTTCCAGGCCCTTTGCAGAAGTGTTTGCATGAGTAGCCCTCTGGATAAAGTATGTGTGCTTGCACAGAGTGGCAGCAGGGGTTTTTTTGTTGCCATCAAGGCTTTGCACTTGCAATTTATGACTTGTGATATGGGTTCGTGTCCAGATATAATGGGAGATTGTCTTTTGAAAACCTTTCCAGGGCTTCAGAGTGGATCTTCCCATCAAGTCTGCTCGCTACCGTGGCCAGTACAACACCTACCCTATCAAACTGTTTTACACTTCCAACATTCCCATCATTCTTCAGTCTGCTCTGGTGTCAAACCTGTATGTGATCTCCCAGATGCTTTCTGCTCGCTTCAGTGGCAACTTGCTGGTTAGCCTGCTGGGCACTTGGTCTGTGAGTATTCCTTTTAATCTTGCATACAGCTTTGTGAGAGCATCATTAAAATGCATGGTTGAAGAGATGGTCTCTCTAAGGCGTGCTTGTACAGGTGGTCACATACATGGAAACTCTGAAATAAATAGTTTATTTAAATTAATAGTAGAGTATGAGCCCTGCTGTGAGGACTGTAGATGTTAGGTCTCTGTTTACCTTTTGCTTTGGGCTGTTTGTTTTGGTTTTTTTTGCTGTTCCTTGTTGTATTCCATTTATGCTTTAGAAACTGCTTGTGATAATAACCCTAATGGCTGAGAGAGTGAGAAAATTGGTGACTTCTTGCTTCCCTCTTCTAGGACACGTCATCTGGAGGCCCTGCTCGTGCTTACCCAGTTGGAGGACTTTGTTATTATCTGTCACCTCCAGAGTCCTTTTCTTCAGTGTTAGAAGACCCTGTACATGCAGTTGTTTATATCGTATTTATGTTGGGCTCCTGTGCGTTCTTCTCTAAGACATGGATTGAAGTCTCTGGCTCCTCTGCCAAAGATGTAAGTTTAAAATGGTGAATTATGTAAGCTTACAGGAGAAAAACAAATGGAGTAAGACTGTCTTTCATTCTGAAATAGCTGCTATGCTGGTTACCTTTTGGCAGTATTTGTTGCTTGTATAAACAGGGCAGAATGGGGGTAATTTTTTTCCTGTTTAAAAAATAACAGCAACAAAGCTCAAATAATTGCTTTTGTTGGCATCAGGAGACTTTGAACATTGCTGTGTAACATATGAATGATGGGGACAGGTAAATTGACAAAGAGATGTAGAAACTCTTCCAGTCCCAAATGGCAGATGCACCATGTGCAAAGCAGTTGCCACTTAAAGATACTGCAGTTAAAGCTTGACTACCCATGCCTGACATAGAGCGTTAACTTCTCTTTGATAAGGTTAACTAGGGAGTATTTTTATCTTGAGAGCACTGATAGCAGAGAACATAGTGCAGTGCATTAATATACTCAAGCCTAGTTTCACAAAATCTCCATTTGCTAAAGGATATTTGATATTCAGCAACTATACCCTTCTGAAATTGGAATTGGAAAATAAGATGGAAAATAGTTGTCATTGTGGTCTGTTTGTATTGTGTGGTTTTGGGTAGGAAATCAAATTTGGCAGCCATATGGAATAGTTTAATCCATTCTTTAACAAATGTGTAATAATTACACAGTTACTGTAGCACTCTTGTTTTGGGCTTGGATCTGGCTGCTTATTGTCAGGCGTTCAGGGAGGCACTCACAGCCATGTATAGCCAGGTTGTTATTTCAGTGTAAACCAGCAGCTTTTAACACTTTAATATACTTCCCTGATACTGAATAAAATTATGTTAAGTTCATGTAGACCATGTCAGAAGTAAAAATTGATACTTTTTTTTTTAAGTGATCATTATATAGTAGGAAAGTGGTAACTTAATTGTGTATTTTCTCAGTACACTGGAATTCAGCAACAAGCACCTTCAGAAGTTCCCCTGCTAGGGTTTTGGTTCCCTTCAGATGTTAGTAAAATGTACAGGGCTACAGTAGAGCCCTGCAAACAATTGCAAAAATGCAATGTAAGGATAATGTTCCAAGAAAGGATTCTTTCTAAGTCATATAGTTTCTACTACAGCCCCAATAGTTAGTTAGCTAACTAAACTGAATGTGGGAAACTGCAGTAGATACTTTGTAGGATGGTTTTGCTAAAGTCTACCAAACTCTAACCAGGAGAAGGTTAGGTAGCAGAGCAGGAATTGGATTATGCGCATGAGAACCTGCCCGTTTCCAAATTTACCTTTTCTCAATAGGACCAGAACTACCCAAAAGGCTTTGTGTAACTGACAGTGTGGAAAAGCACCTGTGACTGCAATCTATTGGAAGTAAAAATGATGGATATTTAAAACTCCGATGAATAATGAAATACCAAACCCCAAAACAATACAAAGGCACTCCAAACCCACCATCATTTACTGAAATGTCTTGCTTCTGGTTTCCCATAGTACTGTGGCCTTGGTAAATGATGCTAAACTTACTTGCTCCATTCCTTGCTTCATCACAGGTTGCCAAACAATTGAAAGAACAACAAATGGTAATGCGAGGCCACAGAGAAACTTCAATGGTACATGAACTAAACAGGTGAGCTACAGGTTTCACAGACTATTAATGCAGTATGTTATGGGGCAACACATGAGAAGATCTCCATTTTCCTAGAACACAGATACTTCGAGTTCAGTGTTACATGTCTGAGACAGAATATTGCCTCATTTGTAATGGGCTTGTACAGCTTAGTGTGTTACAATTAGACAGTGCACTTAAATTCTGGAGCTTGTGCTTTTCTGTTCTTCAGTTTTATCCTTTTTATAGGATAGCTGATATGACTGTTTGAGTGTACTTGACTACTTCAAGTGACACACAAGTGTTTTTTCACTGAGATTTTTAATGCGTTATTGTCTTTAATGCTGTTTTCACACAGACCTTTCTTCTAAATCAAGTAGTTACTTAAATCTAGGCATGGGTTGGACTCCAGGTTTTCTAAATCTCCTTCATATTACAGAAATATTGTTGTAACTTTAGATTTCAATCACTTGCAGATGAGTTTCAAAGCTAGGAGCCATAAGCATCTTTGTGCTTAATTGTGGTGTAGATTGTAATGACTTCTTAATTTAGTATTTTTCACCTCCAGTCAGGTCGAGCTTTTTATTTCCTTACTGTATACAGCTTACTGGAACTATCGCATGTTCCTTATCTTGGATCGTAGACCCATGAAAAGAAAGTATTGTGCCATTGACTCTTTTTCCATTCATGTAGTGTCATTCTTTTTTTTTCTTAATCACCTGGTCACATGATCTCTGTAGTGTTCTTTCTGTTCTGTGAGATTGGTTTTCTAGGAAAAAAACTGCCTCTGATTTAGATATTTTCCCATATATATATGCTACTAAGTCTAGTACATTTCTTACTAGAGTTTGCTCAGCATACTGACACCTTTCCTGTTCTTTCATGTTTTGCAGGTACATCCCTACAGCTGCTGCATTTGGTGGTCTCTGTATTGGTGCTCTCTCTGTCCTGGCAGACTTTCTTGGGGCAATTGGGTCAGGAACTGGAATTTTGCTCGCTGTCACTATCATTTATCAGTACTTTGAGATTTTTGTAAAGGAACAGAGTGAAGTTGGCAGTATGGGAGCTCTTCTTTTCTAAACCTGGCTTCTCATGGACCCAGGAAAGAGGGGAGGAACCTTCTCAAGATACAGCCAGTCAGGTGAAAAGAAGTAACATAAACTTGATAATATCATTCTATATGAACACATATTTTAATAACGTTTCCAGAGCACGTTCCATTATGTTCAAACTTTTCTAGCATACTGTTTGCATTTTATAAAAGAGGAAAAATGTGCAAAAAAATTTTTTTTGAGAAACTTTTTTTAATTGTGTTAGCTTCCTGAATTGGATTGAGTTCAGTGACACTTGAAATTTTTTTGAGCCCATTTCAAATTTAGTATACCCGAAGCCTTTACAGGTTTTAGTAATTGTTTCATAAATGAATGTTTGGAAGGGTGTTTGTTTGTTTGTTTGTTTTTCCTCCATTTAACTTTGGCTTTGCAGCTCCTTTGCAGTAGTGGTGAGAAGAAAAATCTCTCCCTCTAATGCTCATGTTCCATAATCATGGTTGTAAGCACAAACAGTGTTTAATATGTTCAGGTTTGTGTTTGGGGCGTTTTCCAGTATGGCAGATTTGGAAGGCAGTTGTTTCTTTTTCTTAACTGATGTCTTCAATTCCAGATGTTTTGTCTTGTAATTGCTGTGCTAGACCTTGTCAGATGTTGAATATTGGCTTGAGACTGTTGTCAAGTTTCTGTATAACATAGGAGTGTATTCTTTCCCACCACCCCTCCTTCATAAGCAGAAAACTCAGGTCAATCAAGATTCTGCCAGAGTCTGTGCCTAAATGTTGCAACTTTGAAACTTGGTCATGCAGGCAGCTTTGTAAAACCTTCTAATTAGTTTTCATTGTCATTAGAAGTAGTACTTCTTTTCAATTAGCATCAGAACTGGGTGTTATAGCTGCTTAGATGCAGGTCTGCTTGTGCTCTTTGCAAAGTTTCACTGATAATAATTTCTGGTCTTGCAGCAATTGGGATGTTATCTGATTACTCATATCTACTGAATTTTGGGTCTCATTACCACAAAGGAATGTGAAGAGTCTGTGTTACTTGTCTGTTTCTACAGATCTAGATGAGACCCCTGTCAGATAACTCTTAGTTGCTCATGTAAGAGACTTTTCCATCCTATAATCTCATTGACTTGAATGGCGCCTAGCAAAGTACTTTTTCAGAAGGTATTAGGACTCCTTTTTTTGAAGATCACCACCTTCAAACTGGAAAAGTTACAGTAAAAAGCTTTAATGGACCAGAATACAACTTAATTTTCCAATTTTAATGTAGACTGTCAGAACTGCTCAGGTGCCTAGGACCAAATCCAAATACTTGTGTATGAGTCTTGTAAATATGCTTTTCCTCAGTCAGTATTGGACAAGGTGGAAACCCAGCTGAGGAGTTAGAATGTTGGAGTGTTTCCCTGCACTGCATCCATAAGCCCTCCGTGCACTTCTGTGTGTCGGGCTGACAGTGTGTGAATTACTGTTTCTGCTTGGAGTGGTGGGACTCTTACATACCCAAAGAGCACAGATGACATCCCGAAGCCCTTGTTGATGCACTGAGCTCAAATGCCTGAGAAAGCTGCAGATTTGGAACGAGATGCACCTCACAATAAAAGTGAAACTCCTGGGGCGAGGATCACAATTGGAAAAGGAACTGAACTATTGGGATAAAGTACCTGTGAAATGCTCTCTACCAGCCCTTTGCTATTACTTCACACTACGTTTGATAATTTTTCTGTCTGTCCTAAAGTATGACACAGCACCATTTTGATGTGAAATAAAGTTTAAAAGTGACTTTCAAAGGAGAGGGAAGGAGCATGGTTATGGTGGGTCTGCTTTGGGGATTTTTTTACTGTTGTTTATCCGGGAATTCCAACACAAATTTTGTTTTGACACGAAAAGGACTCCACTTTTGGGCACACAGCTCTGGCTGGGCTGGAGCTGTACCTGTATTTCTGGTCATATCATGTCTCTGAACTAGGTGCAGCTTAGACCGTTGGCTGTTCTGTGTCTAAGCAGCACTTGTTCTGTGCATCTGTATTTTTGTTGTCTAGTGGTGAAATCTTTGTCTATTTTCAAGCAGCTATGTCCTCCAAGCAGGACCTGCTGATCTTACAGTGGATGTTCACAAAAAGAAGTAATGCCTAAACAATCTGCTTTATAACCAAATAAAGAACATCTTTGGAGCTAATGCCTGGATTTTGGTGCTTTAAATGCTGCTGCCACTCTTAAAACTTGTAGAATGATGTTGGGGGCCTATGAGACTGCAAAAGCAATCCCTTTCTCAACAGCTGTGTAGAGTCTGCCTGGAATATAAAGCCAAATTCTTCCAAGGTCTTTTCTCAACAATAGGTTGCCAAAATAACAGAACCTTAACATTCCTCTAGGCTTTCCTGTTCCAGAAGAGTTGCAAATTCAAAGGTGCTGCACAAGTCAGTAGTGGGAGAGTGAGGTAATGATGCATCAGTTTAACAAAGATAGTATTTCCATATGAAGTGGTGCCCATCTTCTGGCATTACAGTAGTAACAGAATCCTAACTGAAAAGGACTAACGCTCAAACCTATGATCTTCCCAATATTGTTTTGCCCCTTGAGTTTTTAAACTTCAACTAAGGAAAAATTTCTCCTAAATAGACACATACTAGTACTTAAAGGGAAATTGGAGTGCAGAATGGAAAAAGTTACAAGATTTTGATCATGTATTAAAACGCCACCACACTTCTCCCATGCTCTTATTTTTCTCCCTGAGAAATTTGCATTAGTATCTGTGGTTGCTGTAGTCATACATCTGATCCCAGAAGTCACTGAAGTAAGTCACTGTAGATGTGATGAAGTACTCACAAGGCAGGTAGGTGAAATTCCAGCGCTGAGGCAATGTCTTGAGATCTGCTCTCTGTTGGTAGTATTCTAAGTGCAAAACACATCACTATTGCGCTGCAGGATTTCATGTGAAAACTTGGGCCATAGCACTTAAGTGCTGGGTGTTGAATTTTTGTCCCTGTCAGCATTACTCAGGAAGCCTTAACAATCATCTGGTTTATTCCAGTTCACTTATTCCTAGGGCCTATCTTACAGAATTATGAGATGCCAAGTAAAGGTACTTTTAGAACATACTCTTTGGAGTTTTGTTTTTCAAATTCTTGTTGGCTCTGAGTATAAAGGTCGTTGCTTTACTCCATGAAATATTGCATGACTGTGCTCCCTTGATGATGCCTTCTGGGGATAGCCCTGGCCCTGCAAACAGTCTGTCAGCTTGCAAAATGGATTTCTCAGCCAGCTTTTGGCAGAGGGGAGGCTGAGTGCCCTGGTAATTGCTTTTCCTAATGGTTCCCTCTCGGAGCAAAGAATAACAAGCTTTAGGTGGCCTTTAGTTTTATCACAGCTTTGGGGAGCTCGGGGCAGGATTTTGGAAGCTGTTTGCTTCCCAACGTGGTGTGACGACAACTGACGGGTCCTCAATCAGCCCTTGCTGCTGAAACTGCTTCCCGATGCACAGCTGCACACTGAATGCACGCTGAGTGTGTCCCGCAGCCAGTGCATGGCCTTCCAGACATGCGATAGCCACAGGCCATTACCACCAGCGAAAAAGCGACAAGGGCGCAGGGAAAGGAGCCCAGTGACATTTTGGAAGCTTTATTTAGCGCGGTACGCGGCTCAGCGGCCTGCTGCATCCCTTCCTCCTGCTGCTCCCTCTGCCAACTTTCTGACATGAGCCCCCAGCCTTCCCCAGCTTCCTGACTGAAAAGGTCAGGGTTTGAACCGCGGCCAGCGGCGAGCGGCGCTGCTGGCAGCCTCCCAAGGGCACGGGGAGCCGTGCAGGTGTTCAAACAATGCCCGCTTGTGTAGGGGGGGCGGCTCTGGCAGACCGGCTCCGCCGAACCTCCCCGCACGACCGGCGCTGGCACTCGGAGGGGAGCGCTTGCCCGCCTGGTGGCAGTGTTACACCGCGATGCGGGACTGCGGGCCGCAGCGCTGAGATGCCATTAAATCGCTGCCTGCGCTGCCGCGCTGCTGCCTGCCGTGCCGTGTAAAAACTTGGGAGCGGGCTTCACCAATGTTCATTTGTACTTCCTTGAATGAGGGCAAGAGTTGAGGTTATTTTAGGATGAAATGCTGCAAATTATTATCTTCTTGGAAAGTTTATGATATCAGAAAATGATACCAATATTTTCGAAGCATGCTGGGTGTCAAGGAGCAGTTGCTGCTATTGCCACCTGGTCTGCTAAATATTGGTACACAATCTAAGCCTAGACTGAGACAGCCTGTGGGATTGGAAAGAAGACAAAGAAAGAAGCATTTTAAACCAAAATCAATATTCTAATCTGGGGACGTAATTGATCAGCTGGACTTTAAGCTGCTGGTTTATAATATGCTATTGGAGGGATCTACTAAAATTGAAACTCTCCTGTGGGCCAGGTTCTAGCAATCCTCTGGCTGCTGCTAATGTGACAGTAGCCAAGCTGGCAGCACTTGGCAGAAAGGAAGTACCCTGGCAATTGGCACCTCCTTTGACAGTTGTATCAGGGGGGCTAGAGACTGAATGAGTGCGGACGTGGTACACTTTGTCATCACCGAGTGGGCTGTCAAGGTCAGAGATGGAATGCGTGCTCTGAGATATTTCTTGTTGGAGAACAAGAAGGCTGGGCCAGTCAATTTTCCAGCAACATGAATGCCTGAGAGCCTAAAACAGAAGGAAGAAAAAAAACCCTGAACAGTTAGGATATTTTTTTTTTAAAAAAGCTGGTTTGGACATTTTTAGTTTGATTTGCAGAAAATTTGCTACATGACACATAAAATATACCAGATTCCCCTTTTTATATATGATAATTAAAGTGGATGGTTAAAAAAACTGTGTGAGCACTGTGGGGGAATTAGCTATCTGAAATCCGAGCTGGGTGTTATCTGCGTCAATCTTTGCAATGTCTTTAGCGATTTCATGTTCTTATAGCTCTTATGTGTCTCTTTTGTTTACCTGTGGTGCGAAGCTTTACAAGAGAAAAAGGCAGCTCTAGGCATAAACAAGCAGGAAACAGTAAGCAGAACATTTTGCATAATTAACTTCAAGATATAAGAGGTGAATTTTATTTTAGTTTTAAATGGCTTTATCCTTTGGTAATGCAAGAGCTAGGGATTGTTGCTGCTGTTGGATTCCCAGCAGCTGCAGAACTACACCTAATGCGTCATCCAGAGCAAGACTTCACCATGACCACAAGTGTAGTCATTTATACAATGATGTGGGGTTGCAGAGCTCAGCTGCAGAGAGTAACTTGTGGGTGTGTGGAGAGAAACCATAGCTCCATGGAGGAGCTGTGGGAAGAAATAATGCAGGAGCCAAGGCAGTGGGGAGCTGTCTCCTTGTGAAGCCAGGATGCGGTGGTGTGATGTGCCTGTACTTCAGATGGATCTGAGGATGCTCCTGAGTTCCAGGAATTTGATGACTACTGACAACAAACCGTGAGTGTATTGTGCTGATGGGGATAGTGATTAAAACTGCCAAGAGGTAGTTACCTACTAGATCTCCCCAGTAAGAGAAGCCTAGAATGCCTGCATACCATAAGAACTGATGTTCTGTTCAGTCTTGATATCCCAGCCTGACCTGGTGTTCCCTTTTCACTCTGCAAAGTTTCCTTCATATTCCACAGATGTATACACTTGTAACATAGGGAAGGGTGCTGCTTACAAGTGCTTAGAGAAGGAATTAATCCCAGATGCTTGAGAATGGAGCTTGCATTGGTGATGTCTAAAGAGACCATTCTCTAACCTGGCCCTGCTTTCCTTTAACTCTTGAGAAGATGAGAGATTTACAGAGTGAGGTTATAACTTCTTTAGGTAGGAAGAAAAGAGCTGCCTCTCCTGTGTTTTAAGCAGTAGGGGCTAGTGGAACCAAGCCAAGATAACTTTCTGCAGTTGAGGTGCATTGCTCTCACTTCTATTTAGCTTTAAACACTTGTATCCACCCCTTTTTGTAGTGGATATCTGGAAGCTTGTATGAACCTTTAAACAGGAATGGTGGTAGAGGTATCTCACCTGGAAAGAGAAGAGCCCTAGCTGTAGAGCAAGTAAACCAGAAGACTTTCTATTTTCATAAATAGAAGTGCATTCTCAGCTGTTACACTGTAGGAGCTGCTTGTTTCACATGAGAGCACCTGTTCTGGTGGGTACTGACTGTAATTGCAGCATGAGAGAGATTTTTGGCTCTGAAGATGTGCACTCTGATTTTTATTACAAAAAGCCAAACAAAAAACACAATTAAATGCTATGGTGAAGGACAGGATTTGTCTCCACTCGTACAGCTGTTCGTTGCAAGAGTCCTGGCATAAATGGAGTGTTTGTATCATTCCATCTCTGTATTCACCTCTTCCATGGATGTTGCACCAGGAAGAAATGTTAACCCTGAAGAAATTGAAATTTGGATCCAAAGTGCATGTATGTATCCATACAGAGTATCTTTAAAACATAACTATGAGCAGCTAATTGAGGAGGAAGTGCACTTCATTCTGTCCTTAATCCCAAAATCAGTGTGTCAGCCTGAAGGAAAAAAGAAAGTCAGAGAAGCAAGTAGTCCAAATGCCAATGTGGTCATGTTGTCTTTGGGTCCTGCAGAACTGGTGGGAGATCAAAGTGGTGATGTTATTCCTTGTGGAATATTTCTGTTTCTCCAGAGGGTATTTCCTTTATGCATTGTCTATGAAGTGATGGTCAGAGCTCTGAGTGCCTGCAATTCATCAAGTTTAACACTTAGGTTCTCTATAAGAGAAGACAAAGCTGTTTCTGTAAGTTTTTGGTTGTTAAAAAAAAAATTGCTATAAAATCAACACAAATCTGGATGGTGTCCCTAATCAGAGGTGGCAGACTGATGCTATGCCCTGGCTCTAGAAGGTGTTATTGAAGAAATAATGAAATTGCCTAAAGGCTTTTACATTGCTGCGGTCCAGGGAGCTTCGTATGAGTATAATGGAGTAGAAGCACCCTCTAGAAATTGAGTGAAAGGATTGATATTTATCCTGGACTCCAGCCCACAACTTGAAAGACCTGAGTAAAAGCCTTCATTCTACTTTCTTATGATCCACAGGTGGGTTTGTGGTGGGAGGTTCTTGCATGCAGCAGGTGTTGCTCATGCTCGAGTTGTAGTCTCTCTGTGGAAATGATCTTTGACTATCCACACCTCATGTTTTCCCCTGACAATGTGCTGCAGCAAAGATAAATACATTGAAAAGCACTATGTCCCTCACAGTAGGCAGTAGAGGAGGAAGGACAGGACAGAGGCGAATTTGCTCCTGCGTTTGTAGCTTACCACATCCTTGGTGTGACCTGAGGTATAGCTGGCATCCTTCTGCATTAAAATGTGAGTCTGAAGTGGAGGGAAAGTAAGAAGGGAAACCTTCTCGTTTGCAAGCAGCCCACCGATGGGTGCATCTCAGCTCCTGGGCTGCTTGGCTGGGTTCTGGCTCCTGTTTGAGTGAGGAGAGTAGTGTGGCTCTGGATGACAGGTACAGGTGGACTTTCGGTACCTGGCTAGATGTCTGTTTGTCCCTGGGAATTTCCATCTGCATCCAATGTTTCCTGATAGCTGGAAAAGGAACTTGTTTGGTGTTGCTACAGTAACAGGAAGATGCTGTTATGGGGGGGACTGGCATGGGAAAAGTGTGAGCAAAGGTACATTCTGTCCTGTTTTGTTGCAGAGTCACTGTGTTACCTGGTGGTAGGTACCTGGGTAGTGCTTACCTCCCTTCAGCTGCCTGTAAGGTTTCATCTTTTTTGTATTGGGATTCATTAAATGCTCTGAAGCATTTTCATTGGGAAAGACATTCACAGAAGAGCAGTGGAGTCTACAATGAATCACTCCAATGGATTTTGCAACTCCTTCCATTCAGTGTTTCTGTTACTAATAACACTGCTTAAGCTACCTGCTCCCTTGAATGGTGGATAGCATGCTACTGGCCTGTGGGTTTCCTGCCTAATCTGTCTCATAAATGCATTGAGAAGACCCAATCAGATCAACCCTGCTTGTGCTAAGCACATCCCTGAAGCATGTACGGGAGTCTAAGCTAGAGCATGCAGCAAACCAGTCTATGTAGCTACTGTAGCTGTCAGTCTGTAACAGCTTATCGCAAGCGTGTTGAAATTTTTAGAGCTCAAAAAATCATCTCTTCTCCCTGCCCACTGACATTCACCCATGAGGCTGATGCTTCCCTGCACATGCAGGTTACTCCAAGTTGGCATCCTCCAGCCCAGAACCCTCCCAGAGAGTACCTCTGTCATCTGGAAAGACTCTGCTTTCCTCCTTTATCCGGCAGAGCTATTATTGCAGCAATAAAGTGCAGATGTGATGAGGTGGCTCTGCCTTTCTCTTGTAAATGCTCTGGCAGGAACCTGGTATTTTTCTTGCCAAATACTTCTGTAAATGGTAGGAAGACCCAAGGGGTTTCAGGAGCAGGATAAATGCCCAGAGAGTTGGGCAGGAGAGGTGAGAGATGGTCCTTCTTCACTGTGTGTCAGAGCTTTGTGCTCACACAGATGTTTGCTGGAAGCCACAAGACCCTAAAGCCTTTAACTTCCAAGTCAAATGGGACACAGGAGCTTTGTGAGCTTGTCCAGCATCACCTTTTAAAGCACACGAGATGAGCATCACACAATTCGTTTTCATCATAAGACAATAGCAAGAGTGCTTGGCTTCATGGAAAACAATTCCTGGATGTACATTTAAAATTTTCTGACTTCCTCCTGCATATGTGTTCTATGGGTCTTCAACAGCCATCCAGTGACTGCTTAGCTCCTGTCCCAGCCTGGGTTGGGTGGGATTCTGGCTCTGGGTGAGGGAGGGTGGCTGATCTTTCTGAAAAGAAGCGATGATCTGTGTATATACTCCTGGCAAGATCTTGCCTTTTACATTGGACAAAGCAAATTTATCCTCTGAAAAAATCTATCCAGAAGGACAGGCCCCTTTAGGAATACATAGTTATCAGTCTTTCTAATCTTAGGTGCCTATCACTTGTATCCAAGTTGTGCAATACAGATGTCCAGAGGGGCTGGAGCCATTCAATAAAGCTGCTGCTATGGTTCTTTACATTAATACTGAGCTTGAGTGCATCACTCCTGCGGTCAGTGGTCTGGAAAACTACTTGCAGCTCTCAGACTCGAAGCGCATTGGGGATAATAAAAGAAGGGACAGGCTGAAGCAGGGCTGAGAGTCTTGACAGTCATAGCTTGGAACACGGGGAAGGTGTTTTTCTAGTCCTGGGGAATAGTCTTTGAACTCTGTGGCAGCAGTTGCCCTCTTAGTTCCCAGTATTTACCCACATATATTTTTGATAGTCACAGCTCCTATTGTTTGTGATAAAGGGCTGGACAAAAGGTCCATTGATCAGGAGGTTCTTGCTATCCATCTATGTCAGTCTATCCAGACCACGGGTCTGTGGTTGCAGTGGCACTGCAAAGCTGCTGTACTGCATCAGGCTGGCACAATGAGTTGTACTTTCTGGGAGGAAAGAAGACTGATTCTGTGATAGCAGTGAGTGCACACTTGCAGATGTTTTTTTTCCCCCTTTCTCACCACGTGAAGATGCAAATTGTTGTGTGGATACAGTGTGACTGGTGTGCGACTGACTTTCTCAATGCCAAATTCAAAGCTGGTGGTGAACTTAGTGTAATTCAGCAGGGAGCAGTCTGCCAGGACTGAATGCATGTGACATTCAAGCCCTGTGTGGGAGATTATCCAACACAAAAATTATTAACTTTATATTACATTTTTTCTTTCTAAAAAGAAAGCAGCTAGAGAGTGGAGAGAATCTTAATTCTGGAAGAAAGCCCCTGAGTTTGCTAAGAAAAGTGAAATATCTCCCAGAGTTGTTGCTTGAGCTAAACATTGTCTGCTTCCCAATGCTGAAAAATGGTATTTGGTAGAATTATATAGCCAAAGGGAAATAGTCATATTTATGAAATGCTTTTGTTTATTTTATGCCATACTCAAAACAGAGGCCGCACTAGAGATTAAATTCCATCACACACAAGGACAGAGAAGTTGAATACTTTTATTTCTAAAATAGAAGGGAATAAGGTACAGAAAATAAAAAGTGTCAATACTGTCAATGAGTGTACAGAAAAGAAGGTTGTATCTTGTGGCTCTGGAGTAGAACTTAAATCCAGACACCATAATGCAGCTACACAAGAAACTTCTGTTGTAAAGAAGTAGCTGGAGGATGTGAGATTTCAATAGAGATTCTTTATAATGCAGTTAAGAGTGCAGTATTAAGGACTGACAGTAAAATTGGCCAGTGATAATTGGAAATTATAGTATTTAAAATGGAAATGCTTATTCATTTTTTAGGAAACTTTTTTTTGAGTAATGGAATGCAGAAGAAACATTTTCACTTTAAAAGTTAACATGTCTAAAAGGATGTGATCATGTTTTCCTGATTTCTTTGTCATGTTATTGTTTTTATGTGTAATTTGAGAATTCCCTGTTTCTGATACCTTCTATGCCCAATCCTGCTGTTGGGGACGATGGGTTTGAGGGTCATCTGGCTGGGACACAGCCCTGCACTTAGTAAAAAGTGGATCTGTACTGGATCCAGGAAGCTTTCGAAATTGGGGGGTGAGTGGCGCCCACTGAGCGCGGGCAGGCAGGGGTCACTCGACCTAGGGGCAGTACCAAGGCGGAGCTGCCAAGCTGAGCGCTGGGAAGAGCTCCCACCTGGCTGCAGCCGCTGTGTCTGGTCACAGGTAGGACTGAAGTGGGAACGGAGCCTCTGCCTTCTCGTGACCTTTATAGGCTTTGAATGTGCCCACTCTAGCTGGGCTTGCCAGCGGGTCTGTCCAGCAGGGAAGTCATTAACTTCACCCAGACGGAAAACCGAGCTGTGCTCCTGATCCAAAGGGAGCCTGCCATGGCTTCCTCCGCAGGATGAACGCACGCAGAGGTTGCCCTACCTGCTGCCACTCACCAACCTCCTGGCTCCTTCCTCCCGCCTGCGCTCTGCCCTGCTCCGCCGCTCTGCTCTGCCGTCTCTCATTCGTGGTCTCTCATAGCCGCGCAGCGCGGGGACGGCTCTGGCCGAGACACTCCCGTCGGTGGTGTGTGTCGGGAGGATCGAGGAGCACTTTGACAATGAGGACATTGTACCCAGGTTCCTGCACCCTGGCTGGGGAAAGGAGCCTACCTCCCCGTAGCGAGAGCCCCGTATCCCAGCTACCTGTCGCTCTGGTAGCCTCATGAGGTGGGGCTGATGCCGCAGGCGTGCGGATGAGATGTCATAGGCAGGCTTTGGTGGCAGTCAGTTGTGACAGTTTCGGGCCAGTAGGATAATTGAGGGGAAAAAAGCTCTTTGAGCAAACAATACGATAAAAGGGGGGTGCAGGATTTGAGGTCCCCTGTGAACGCTGATTTGGAAAGCCTGTGGCCATGGAGGTCTCCGTAATACAAACTGAATAGATGATCTAATTCATAACTTGAAGTAAAGCCTCTGCCTGGGATTTTGGTGGATTTGCTTCTATACTCAACAATCTTTTGTTTTAATTCTTTTTTTTTTCTTTCACTGGCATCAGCTTCCTGGAAAAAGCGTTGCCAGGGAGCCTGCTGCATATACTCAGGGGCCCTGTTCTTTCTTTTGCCTTCTCCATTTTGCCTTTCTACTTTTGCTCTCTTTCCCTCTTCTGTTCTCTTGTAATGCATAACCTTCTTTCCCTCTTCTGCTTCTCTTCTGAGTTCTCTGGGATTGCACCCACTATACAGAGAGTTTTTTATTCCTCCTTTCTGCTTGTGCTCTCTCTTGCATATTGTTAGCTTGTTTCCACCTTTTCCTTTTTCTTCCCCATTCTCTAGATTTTCTTTCTTCCTCACACTTTCTTCTCCTGTTCTGGGGAAGTCTCTCTTCCATTCTCTTACCTGCTTTCCATCTTCCTTTGCAACATCTGCTTCTTGGTTGTCAGTCTCTTTCCTTCAGTTTCTTCTGCCATCTCCTTAACCCCTCAGTGCTGTATCTCTGAAGTGAGATGGTCCAGCTCAGGAAACAGCAAGATGCAAACAGATTTTCTGTGTTGCTCCATTGTAGACCTCTTCTGCTTGGGTTTTAACTTGGTAGCAGCAGAGCACCAGGCTCTCTGCTCAATGGCTCAGACACCCACCTGCACTGCACGAGTGTAGTGATCCCTTGTGGAGTCAGCAGCAGAGGCTAGAGAAGATGGGTGTTAGCTGGTGGGACAAAGGTCCACTTGCACAGCCACATGCAGCCAGCGCAATCATGAAGAAAAGAGTTGGGACATGTGAGATATTTTCCCCATATTAATTTAAGGCCATCATCCAGCCAAGGCATGAGATAAGGGTTTGGCTTCTGTTAACCTGTGAGATACTGGGTGATGAGATTGCAGGTATGAATTGGAGGATTTAAATGATATTCAAACAAGTCCATGTAGGTAATCTTTCAATAGGCAACAGAAGTAAACTGAAGTACTGTGGCCAGGCCAGAAGTGCTGCCCTGTATTATATGCAAATAGTGTGGTACCTGGTGCTGAGAAGGGAGTTGGCAACTCTGTAGGCTCCAAATGGCCAAGCATGATGTGTTGCTCTTCACAACACTCCCATGAATGAACTTAAGTTATGTGTGAGGTCATTGGAAATTACATCTACCTTGCCAGCTTTTTCCTTGCACTGGTAGAGATAAGATGGTATCAGCTGATTAGCTTGACCTTCCAGCTGTGATGCTGAGCCCTGCTCAGGCTGGTGTGGTAAAAATGGGGATATGGATTTATTTCTTTAGGCTGTCTGTACCTCCCTCTCATGATCCAGATGTACCTTATCAGCCAATGAATGTTGGGATTAATCAGCTTGGATGGGAAACTTGGCACAGATGCAGACATGCTGCAGGGAGTGATTTAGCTGAGAGCAGTCTCCGTTCTTGTTGGAAGTGGACAGCAGTAAGGATTCTGTGCTGTGTGAGATGCTGTGGTCACTTGGGATCCAACATTATAGTGCTCAAAGCCTCACACATCCTTGTGGTGTTTGTTGTGAGATTCAGCCCAAGGAAACACTGTTCCTGATTGTTCGAGCCTCGCTGTGTTGGTTCATGAGTATTTCCTACTTTAGCTTTTGGGCTCTGTGTTTTTCCAGGCTTTTTCAGAGTGTGCAGTGTTGCTCTGCTTCACTGGACAGCAGCGTTTCACCCCAGAGGTGGCTGCCTCTCAGTGGGCAGATGAACAGGAATAGTTGGAGCACTACTAGGCTAGGCCACTGTAAAGTATTCTTTTATCCAAAGTGAGCATTGTAGAGAGTGCTGTAATTCTTTTCACTCGTTTTCCCCCAGGCTTTTTTTTTTTCTTAGTAGGAATATTTCTGCCTTTCTCCCTCCTCTTTTTTTTTCATTGATGTTTTGTTTTAAAATCTCTCTTTGCAGAGTTTTTATTCCAGCCCCACTGCCTGTGATCCCTGTGGGGTGAGGGGAGGAGAGCTGAGTGACAGGCTAATAACCTGCTCCGTCTCTCGCTCCAAGCCCAGTGGCAGGTGTCCCAGGGCCCCTATTGAATGCCACCATCAAGAAAAAAAAAATTATCAACAATCTTCCTTCAACAATGATTTATTATTGCCATAATTTGCCTTGGTACAATGAGCTGCAGAGCATATTTCTGCACCAGGCTGACAGGGATTTGATGGCTCCAGGTTCCTATTTTATTTAGTCTTGAGCCTAATATGATTTGGTTACCCTCACCCCCTCCTTCCCATCCCTCTCCTTCCTCCTCACCCAACCTTTTCTCATTTTGTTTTGTTTTCTATGAGTGTGCGTTTCGCATAACCCTGGGCCTGCTGACAGCGCTTGTAAAAACCAGAAGTCGATCTTGCAGTGGCTTTTCACCATTAATCAAGCTGCCTGGAATTGGAAAGTAACACTGACAGGCTTTTATCTTGGAGAGAAGGAGGATGGCAGATGTATTTTATGGTGGATGAGCCTTCACGGCTTCTATTAGACTGGGACTTCAGTGGTACAAGGTGGTGGTTTGGGGGAGGAGGGGAGCGAGGGGGAGGAGAAGCTGGGGAGCAGCCTATAGATAAATAGATCCGTCAGTCAGGCGATGTGGAGGTCTCCAGGCGGCCAGCCATTGTAGGTGACAGAAAAGGCAATCAAAGACAAAACAAATCAAAAGGTACATCTTATCAGCAGCAGGCCAGCTGGACTTCCACCGCACTCGGAGGCCCCGCCGAGGGCAGGAGAAATTAATCGTGCTGTCGAGGCCAGAGAAATTGTCGCCGCTGAAGGTCCAAGTTCAGGCGAGTGGAGGTGGCCAACATTAAAGGAGAGGGAGAGTGGGGGGTGGGAGGAGAAGAGCGAGGCAGCGAGTGCTGCCGTCCCGCCACCTCTCTCCCTCCCTCTCTCCCCCAGCCTCTGTGGGCTCCTGACAAGTGCATTCATCGTGCGATGATAGCTCGGCACCTATGATTGGTACCTTTAATAATATAGCCCTCGCTCAGCTGTCACCCTGAAAGAACAATTTTTCCTCCTGCTTTCCTTGATGCAAAGATACATCTGTAATGAGAAGGGTGACAGAAAGTGGGAGCGTGGGGAGCCAAGGAAAGTTTGGAAGAACATTAATCAAAAAGTGAAGCTGGAGGTGATGCTGGCTGCTAAACATGCCCATGCCTCCACGGGGAGCCAGCATTGGGTTTGAAGCTCCTGTCATGTTCCCTGGCCCACAGTGCTTCAGGGTGTCCTCAACACAGGGAGAGGAATGCTTCACCCACCCTTGGAGAGTAGCAACTTTGAAAGCCAGCATCTTGCATAGCAGAGCTAGTCATGCAGGAGGTGTCAGGGCATAGCCACTTTCATAGAGAGTCCTTAGTGTAAATCAGTACAACTCCTTTGTCTGCAATGGATTTACATTAGAGTAAGTGAAAAAGGGACAAAGGTCTCTCATTGGTCCTCAGCTTGGAGAAAGAAACATGTGTTTGCAAGTCCTGTGAATTTCCTTGCAGTGGAGACTCACTTGCATCCTACTCTGGATAATCAGGACTCCATCCTTTCCATCTATCCAGACTCAATCCTCATTTCACTCCTCAGAAGCAATGTGCAAAACCTGCCCTATTTCTCCAAAGGAGAGGGTTTGCATTCCAGAGCATGATGCCCTAATCCCTTGGCTGTGGTGTGTATGGCCTCTGGCTCCTGTTACATTTACAGCTCCATCTGTGTGGAAGATGCTTGTGTGTTAGTCCAAGCCTCAAAGCCTTCAGTTACAGACTGTGTTGTAGTGTTACGCTGCTCAGAGCTGGTGCCTCTGTCTGCATCAGCACCCAGCCCTTTACCGCTGCACCCAGGCCCACCGCAGGAGGTGTACGAGGGCTCCTGCTGCAGTCACCCAACACTTACACACCCATGTAATTGCCTTCCCATCAGCCTCTCTGAGCAATTGTGCCTGTTTGGGATTAGCTGGGGAAGTTTAGGGTGGTGTATTCTGCCTTTGGTGTAAAAAAGATGGTGGCAGCCTGTGCTGGCAGGCTGGGGAGAGCAGCAGGCACATACATCTGCAGGAGGCATGGCGAGGGCTCATGTTTGTTGTATTTAAGGAACATGTCTATTTTAATTTAAGGGATCAGCAGCAATGTCCTCGAACATGGTTATATGCTGTGGTTTTTAGCAACTTTCCAGGCCGCCTGGCTCTGCTCTGTTGTTGTCAGTCCCTCCCTGGGACAAAGCCCTTGGGCTTGAATTCTTTAACATTAGTGTTTGGCAGTCAGCTCTCTCATTCTTTGTATTCGTTCTCTTGTACCTACAACAGATTTGCTAATCTGCATCTGTTTTTGTTTTTATCCTAATAAAAGTGAGGCTTATATGTAGACCTGGATCAAACAGGTTTGTCTGTAAAAGCTAAGGGTGCCTGTCTTTGTGGCCTGTCATCTCAAATCCTGAAGGATCAGGGGGAAAGCAAGGAGGGTTAGGCAGTGTCTCCAAAAGAAGTGATTTGTTCTATATGGTTTCCCAACCTGGTGGGTGATTACTTTCTGCCTTCTCCATGTGAGCAAATAACTTCTGCAGACAGTAGTTGGTGTGTGAACCATATGGCTGGGATAAATGTTGGTAATAAGCAGCAGTGAAGACAGTCCTCAAAGAACAGTTCCCTCATCCATACAGCAAAGTTGAGCCCAGAACAGATAAGCAAAACTCAGGCAGGAAGGCAGAGTTCAGGTTTCCATACAGACTTCCTTAGCAAGAACACATGGAAAAGGAAATGGGTCCTGGGCAGCTGGCTTGGACTGCTCACCCAGGAGGTTCAGAGCTGTATGCTTAAAGGATGAACCCTTCACATGTCCTCTGCAAAGGTGGTACAGGTGCAGTTTGGTGGTAAAAGGAGAAAGTAATGCTCTTGTCTGGTTATGGTTTCTGCAGTTTGGAGGCTGGCGCCTCCATGGCTTGGAGCTGTTAAGAACAGGGACTTCTGTGACTTGAATGCCTGAGATTGTTTTGCAAGTTCAACAACCAAAGTTGGAGTTTAACTGAGACACTGAAGTGCTTTAAGAAAAAGTGAACCTAATCTCTATGTCCCCAAATTCCTGCTATTCCCATTGGCCCCAACGTGAGAGCAGCTATACCCCTGAAGCTTGGGTTTTGCAGAGGTACTGTACATTCTTACTTCTAAAGTGCCTGCTATCTAAAACTTAAGTGCCCAAAGTAATGGGTGCTGAGAAACTGTTACTAAGGGAATGACTCACTGAGGAGTAAATCAGGAATAGAGCTGGGTCTTGAGTGCAGCTCCTGAATTAACTTCATCTGTTGCCTCTGCAATGGAAGTATGTGCTGTAATGTGCAACACAAGCTTGGTTCAAGCTTTCAGAGCTTATCACGAGTAATCATCTCTACCACTAGAGTTATTACATCTACAGGAGCTTGTGAGATGAGAGATGCAAAACTGGCAACAAAACTCCACTAGGTGATTCCATCCAAATCAGCAGGAACCTGGGAAGCAAGTTCTTCTCCAGTGCAAACAGTTACCATGCTGATGCTACTCTCTAGACTCAGCCTTTTGGGACTGACTACACAACTGATAGGGAATCTTTACAAACATCCTATACACTACTGGGGAAACAGTGTCACATCCCCTGTATGAATGAGCTTCAGAACTACATTCCTAGGGTATATGAAGATGTTGATGTGCAGCAGATCAAGGGCAACCTGTGTGCTGGGAAGCTGTTATTTAATGTTGTGTCACGCTGCTTGGCCAGGTAATGCATTGTGTGAAGCAGAGCCAAGCCTAATGGCCTCTGCTAAAAATGGCCAAAATGACATCACACAAAGTCCACGGTAGCCTCCTTGCAATCAGTGCAGGTTTGTAATGACGTAAATGGAGCAGAGACTCCATTTATAATTCACCAGATGGACATTATGAAACAAAGCAGGTTTCAGAGTGCTCTCTTGACATGTGCTTAATCTAATTCTGAGGTACTGCACCAAAGAAGTACACACTGCATGAAGTCTAACCAGAGAGGCTGTCAGCTTGGGCAAGGTGCTTTTAAATGTGAGGTGAAGTCATGTTTACATGGCATTCATGGTTATGGCAAAGCGCAGATACGATGCTATATTTTGAGTGCTTTTGCAGATGGGATCAGGTTGTCCTTTACTCATGTTAAAGGGCTGCTGTAGCATCATTCCACTGAGATGAACAACTTTGTTCTGTCTGCAGACATTAATGAAATGGGGAAAACACTCAGTGACTCAGTCTTTGGTCTCCTGCTCTTAGAACTAACTCAAAGTAATCTTCTGTGTCTCATAACATCTTAAAGCACTGAAGGTCACAAGATAACAACCCACTACTTCACCCTCACCATGCATTGGCTGGTGGTGTTCCTCTGCTGCCCCTCAAACCCCGTCACATGTCTTGGATACTGGTAGGGCTGAGAGACCTCTAGGTGATTGTCTCTGCCCCTCTCTGACACTTGTAGTAGGAGCTGAAGTGTGTGCAGCGTGTTACCATGACTGTTGTGTTTGCAGTTGCCCCTTTGATTATTCTTGATCACGTTTTTGCTCTCTCCCTGCTGGAGAGAGGCAGCAATTCCCTGTGAGACAATGGGAAATAATTTCACCAAAGTTTATTTTTAGCTGCTCAATCTGAAGTGCTTTGGCTGGGCAGAGCTCTTGCCAACTTTTCCTCCCTAGCAGAAGTCAGCACGGACCTTTTGTATGGGTGTGATTTAAACTTCCCAGAGACTCAAAATATAGCGAACAGAACCGATACAATAATAATGGGATGCCTTCTCCTCTCCCCCCACCTTTTGGAAAGAAAGGAAATAGATGTAGAGAGGAAAGGGGTAAAACACCCAATGAACAGTCTTGCTTAGATTTGGAAGTTAAAAGAAATAAACTTTAACAATAAATAAAATATATTTAAGGTAGGGGAGTTACAAAGAGATATAGGGAAGGGAAACAAGATACAAAAATATATATGCAACCAGATGGATGGCAATGGATGGAGGTAGATTCAGGAAGGGGTTGTCCATCATGTGGCAAGGTGGCCACGTGGTAGAAACAGGAACAGCAGGACCAAAAGTGGTGCTATCAGGCAGGCAGAGAGAGAAAGAAACAGGGAGTTCCTCTATTTATATAGGGGGTCCAGACAGAAAGTGGGAGTGGGCTAACCACTACATCTGGGGGCAGGTTCAGTCCCACCCTGTGGGAGGAGTAAGGAGGACCTGGGGTCAGGTTCAGACCACAGACTACTCCCCCAGGCACGTTAATCCTTTACACCCTTTCAAGCTTTCACTGGAAGTGTCTCAGCAGCACATGCCACAGCTCTTTTGCAGTCTGCATGGGTGGCTGGTGGAGGACAGTGCTAGGAGCCTATCACAAGCCAGCATGACAGCAGGTCATGGAAACCACAGGGGCTTTTCAACAAGGCGCTTCAGCCTGCAAAGCATTTTATTTTTGCTTTCCTTCCCCTGAAGAGTTCAATGTATTATCTAGTCTAAGAAAGTCCATTTCAGGTGCTAGGACAGCCAGTCCCCAGGAATGTCTCCTGCTAAGAGCTGCACTTGACAACAATATGGTGCCCATCTCCACTGTAAAGACTGGAAGCTTTCCAGGACAGAAATCATCCCTTGCTGTGTGGGCACAAGGCATCCCAGGCAATGGAGCCATGGCCCCAGCTGAGACCTCCAGCCACAACCAGGAGATAAATCAAAGAAATAGCATGTGCTTGGCAGATGTCTGGTTCAGGCCAGACACAAGGTTACTTGACAGTTCTAAAAATGTCTTCTCATATCCTCCATCTTTGTAGCAATGTGCTGGGGCTCCTCAGTTGCCTGAATGTAGGTAGATCTTGAGGTGAGGCATGTGTCATGGGGCCTCCATGGATCTGCAGGGGGCTGGTGGCCAAGACACAGGAGCAGCATCTGCAGTAGTGCTCCGTGTTTGCGGCGGGGGAACATAATGACATGTTGTGGTTCCATATGAGGTTACTGCTCTCTTTGGGCAATGACCCCAATTCTGCAAGCAAGTTTGGAGTGTTTTGTGGACTGATGAGCCTAATCTCACTGTTCTTGACTGCAGCAGCAGATTCAGTTGGGGTGCTTGGGAAGTCATGGATTATCCTGGAAGTAAAATCCATTTTGTTGTCTGCACCACCCCCACACTCAACACCTGACAGTTACCACTATTAGCTTTGAGGGGGAATAACTCAGGACAGAAAACAGCAAGCCAGGCATCATAGGAGTGAATAACTGACCCAGAACACAACTATTACAGTCACAAACATACCACATCAGGCAGAGCTTGTCCTGGCTTCAGGAGTTCAGTGCACCAGGGAATTGGCAGTTGCAGGGACAGAGCTCCAGGTCTAGCGGATAAGGCACATGATGGGGATGCTGCTTTTGTCCTTGCTGACGCTTGGTTGGCAATGATATTTAACCAGCAAATGGACTTTGCTATGGAGAGCACAGAGCCACCCCTGTTCTGCCTGCTCATGCAGCAGCAGCCTGAGACAGAAGCTCAGCCCAAGGCTGGATGAAAGCAGACCACTTTGCACCCACATTGTCTTGCAGCGTAGGACAGGACTCACTGTCTCCTGTGCTGCAGGAGCTTGTTCTGGAAGTGAAGGCACTAATGGGTTTTTATTTCAGCTGCCTTTGACAACCCCTGTGGCTTCCATCTTCTCATGGAAGATGGAATCCCTGCAGGGCTGTGGACCACAGGCCATGGTGAGCAGGCAGGAAAATCTCAGGTTGTGCCATTTCTTGCTTTCAGTTGCAGGCTCAGGAATGTGAGCTTGCTTTCTTTGGGAGAGCAAGTGTCAACTGCAGATGTTGACAGGCAGATGTGAGCACGCTTCCTCGTTGTCTCTGAATCCATTCCTATGCCTGATTTCTGATATGAACTGTGCTCAAGTCTCCAGTCTTCCTCCTCGTTTGCCTGGTTTTACATCAGAAAATTGCCAGAGGCTCAGCTGGCATTTGTGAGACCATCAGCCAGTGGAAAGGAGCAGTGGCAGAGCCTGGGGGGCTGCTGCTGGTTTGGAAATGGGGGCTGGGACCCCAGCGGAGTCATATAGGTGACAAATTTATGACGTCGAACAAGCAGCATTAGGTCCTCTCTTTGCAGATCTAATTGGCACCCCACAAAAAGCCCTAGGTCAAAGTTGTTTACAATGTTGGTAATAAAAATAAATTGGTTCTTAATTTTTATTGTTCAAAGGGAGGGGGGGAAAAAAAGGTCTGCTCTTTTCCTGGCCTGCTTCCTTGATCAAGATCTTCCTGCTACATAAATTCTGCTGTCGTAACCTTGCTCACTCCCAGCATATCAGTGCTGTTTGCCTGGCATTAAGGATTCATTTGGATGTGCACAATTTAAACGTGTAGGTTGATGCACAAACTCCAATGCTAGTAAGCTGCAGAGGAGATACAAATGGTGAACTGAGACCCTAAAGTGTATTTACACTCAGCTCCCAAAACTGACACAGAGCTGGGTACTTGCATTTGTTCCTTTTAAAGGTATTGAAGCGCTAGGTGGAGAAAGCTTCTGGTGTGCTTCTGGGCATTCTGAGGCTGAGTGAGATCAGTGGAGTTTAAAATATATTCATGACTCCTGCTAGTGATGACTCTTGATTACTGGGGTATCCTCTGCCAAAATAAGAAAAAAACATTATCATCTTAACCTCTTTGGAGGTTTCCCACCCTGAGGAATGTTGATGTATCTCACCCTCTGAGTGTGTGTGCAGGCAGCAGCACAGAGGAAGGGTTCCCCAATGAGTATTTTGCTGGTCCTGCTGAGGAACTGTTGGAGCGAGTCCAGAGGAGGGCCACAAAGATTATCAGAGGGCTGCAGCAGTTCTGCCATGAGGACAGGCTATGAGAATTTGGGCTCTGCAGCCTGGAGAAGAAAAGCCTTCGAGGAGACCTTGTAGTAGCCTTCCAGTATCTGAAGGGGGCCTACTGGAAGGCTGGGGAGGGACTATTTACAAGGTCTTGTAATGATAGGACAAAGGGCAATGGGTTTAAACTGGCAGAGGGAAGATTTAGACTGAGTGTTAGGAGGAAGTTCTTTCCAGTGAGGGCGGTGAGACACTGGCATAGGTTGCCCAGGGAAGTTGTGGCTGCTCCCTCCCTGGAGGTGTTCAAGACCAGGTTGGATGAGGCCTTGAGCAACCTGTTCTAGTGGGAGGTGTCCCTGCCTATGGCAGGGGGTTGGAACTAGATGATCTTTGAGGTCCCTTCCAACCTAAACCATTCTATGATTCTATATGAGGTCTGAAGCTGCATGTGGGGGTGTAACTAGCATGTCCTCTGGCCATCCTGCGACCCTAAAGCAAGGTTACACCCTTGTCTCATGCCCACTGCTTCAGCAGTGCTGTGCGTACGCTGCTGCTCTTTGTTGGTACCCCAGGTTCAAACAGTAAAGGCCAATGCCAGAGGGCAATTGCAGTGCTTTCCCACTGAGGGCACGTGGACCGGTTTCTGAGATGGCAAGCTTTTAGGATATGAGTGATCTTGTGTTTTCTTGACCTCAGTGGTGTCTCAGCTGGATCTGTTTTCAGAGTATCTCACTTTTTTCCCATAGAGGTTAGTTGCATTTTAGATGTTTTTGGCCACATGAGACTGAAGACATGGCAATTTCTAACCTCAGTTATGTATGAAGAAGTGAAATCAACTTCCAGCTGGTACCACACCGTGGCATCAGCACAGGAGGCACGTATACTGGATTTATGTGTACCTGCTGTCTTGGAGCAGGGTCTGAGTGCAGCACTGCTCCACGTCAAAAGGAAATCACAGCCTGTAATATTCAACTGGTTACTATAACCCCCACCCACCCCAGGTTTAATATTAGAACTATTTTTCACATTGAAACCGAAATAGTACAAAATATGGGCTTGCTGTAATTGTTGTTAGATTATGTGTCACCCTGATAAGATGTAACAAATATTTTCCTACACAGCAGGGCCTGTTTCCCTGCGAGTAATGGATGGAGAAACTTCTCATAGTGTGCAGGCAATCGGTTGTAAAAACTTCGCTGAGAAGATTAATGCACTAAGTGCAACCTCTGTGGAAAACAGGAAGAAAAGAATTAATAGTTTGTTCTTTCAAGTTTAATATTAATAACCAAACTTATTCGGTGGGAATGTTCCTGGCTGCATGTGCCTTCCCACTTGGAGAGGCAGCTTTGTGTCAAATAAGTGTTTCTGTCTTTTTGGTAAAGATCTTTCACCAGTAGCTATAGTGCATGGCACAGTGATTCTTTCAACAGAACTATTTTTATCGCTAATATGAAAGACTATTTTCATGGGCAGAGCTTTGACACCAATAAGTCTGCTGGACGTCACTTAATAGGCTAGATAAACATTTGCTCACCATTTAGTGTAGAAGGATTTTCCATTTATATCACAGCTCTATGTCTTTCATAGACATTTAATGGCTGTTACATAGATGGTACCCGCAGGAGAGAGCTCTCCAGAACTGGTGCACAGCCAGAAACCAGGCAGGGGCTTATTTGCTGCTGTGAAAACATTAGAGTGTAGAATGGAAAAGTGAGGCCCTTCTTGTCATGAGCCCCCAGCACAGGAAGGACATGGAACTGTTGGAGCGGGTCCAGAGGAGGGCCACAAAGATGATCAGAGGGCTGCAGCAGCTCTGCTCTGAGGACAGGCTACAAGAGTTGGGGCTCTGCAGCCTGGAGAAGAGATGCCTTCGAGGAGACCTTGTAGTAGCCTTCCAGTATCTGAAGGGGGCCTACAGGAAGGCTGGGGAGGGACTATTTACAAGGTCTTGCAATGACAGGACAAGGGGCAATGGGTTTAAACTGGCAGAGGGGAGATTCAGACTGAGTGTTAGGAGGAAGTGCTTTACAGTGAGGGTGGTGAGACACTGGATCAGGTTGCCCAGGGAAGTTGTGGCTGCTCCCTCCCTGGAGGTGTTCAAGGCCAGGTTGGATGAGGCCTTGAGTGACCTGTACTAGTGGGAGGTGTCCCTGCCTATGGCAGGGGGTTGGAACTAGATGATCTTTGAGGTTCCTTCCAGCCTTACCATTCTATGATTTGCACTGAGTCCTTCAGCAGCAGAACCAAGAGTTTAGGAGGAGCAGGCTAGTAGGTAACATTCCCTCTGAGTGCACCCCACACCTAAACCTGCTGTTGCCCATTGGAAGAGTTTTTGCCCCTTTCTGGGGATTGCTCTGCTGCAGAGCAGTGGCTGCAGCTAACACGGCAGACATAAGGATGTTCTTACATGGTGGCATCATGATTTTTTAAATACTTTTACAAATCAATTATTGTTTGGGGAAAATGCTGATTTAGACCAGTCACTGCTGCTTTCTCCCCAGCTGTGTTTTGAGATCTTGTTTTCTTCCTAAAGCACACTTCTGCACCTGCAGTCCGTCTCAGGTGACAGGTACCATCAATCATGAAGTCAGCTATGAAACTAGGGGCAGATGGAACTGCTCACGTTAAGTGTGCAGTGCACAGGTCACTGTTCCCTCAGCCTTTGCTTGCTCTCTGAGGTCCGGCAGGCTATCCAGCTTTTAGAGAGGATCGCTTGCTTTACTACTTGTGAGAACAGACTTTTCTTCTGTTTTACACAGCTTCAACTTTTAGAAAGAACATTTTGTAAGCAAAGAAATAATTGGCTTGCCAAAGAAGAAATGAGACTTTCTGCCCTCTCCTACCCACAGTCTTAATTCCAGGAGGCACCACCCTTCATTGCCCCGGTAGGTCTTTTGCTGCTGTGTGAAGAGAGCCAAATCTATCAGTTTAAAAGCCAATTGCATCGAATGATGACTGGGACTCTGAACAGCTCTGACATTCAGAATTATGCAGGGCTTATTCAGACTCCTACCTGAATTGATCAGCTAGATGAAAACTCAAAGAGAAATGGTACTTATATTCTCAGATAACTACATTCATCATCGGCAAGGAGGACTTTCAAACTGCAACAGAAAAGAGAGGTTCAATTCTGACCACCCAGCAGCTTCATCCGTTGGGTCTTTCTATTGTTCCATAGCACTAAACCAGAACATGCCACCCTGCCACAGTAAAATGAGATTTCAGAAGTGCCGTGAAAATTAGTCTGATGCTGTTGTTGCAATCTCTATTCATTTGGAGTCAGTAAGAAAGGATTTTTAGGTTTGAAAGGACTGCTGCTTGGCAAAAAAAATGCACAGATAAACAAAAAAAAAATAATTAAATATCTCCATCACTGCTGTTTAGTTGCAGATATAAAGGAATAGATTATTTGACGTGCAAAAGCTAATTAGGGTTGGCTGACAAAGTACTGAATTTTACTTTGAAGAATGGGGCAGGTTTCTTACATGACTGAGATGGTAGAAAGTGATCAAAACGTTATTAAATACAAACCACCCACCTTGCTTCTAGCTCTGAATTTTCTCCCCAGTAGTCTCTGCTGTCCAGACCACATTTTCTGGAGTTGAAAAATCATTAGCGATTTCCACAAGCAGCATTGCAATGCAAGGAAGAGACAAGCCTCTGGAGCATGTAAGGTGAGAACAGAGGCTTTTAGCAGCTGGATTCCTTCCTCAAAAAGACTATGACTGAGCTTACACGTTAGTTTTATAAGCCAGAATTCTATGATTTAACAAGGAAGCTTTGTTGCATTTGATACATAGCGATTAAATCGTGTCAATGTACTTTTTAAACACGCAAGCTATGGCTCTGTGATCATTTAGCAGTATGAAGAAGAGAAGTGCTTTTTACCTTTAAAACAGAAAAATTACAATTGCTCCAGTCTGCCTAATGTAATGCCCACTGGCATTCTCCTAGTGTGAGGAATCAAGAACTTCCTGAGGGATTCATGGAGAACTTAAAAGCTCTGTTCAGTACATGTCAGAAAGCTTCTCCTTCAGGAATGTGGGTTGCATGTATTTAAAATTGCACTCCTATGGCATGTTGTTATTTCTTCCTTTCCCACCATACTCCAAGAACCATGCTTAATTAACTGTACAAAGAGTGTTTTAAATCACTGAACTTCTAATACAGAATATGAAGTTACTGACTTTATAAGCATCAACAGCTTTTCCTAGTTCATCCATTTACAGGGTTACATAGATGTGTGTTTCAGTGTAACAAGGATCTTAATCTTCAAATCATTTCATATCAGTGCTGTGAAGCAATCAAGTATCCATGCTTTACAAAGTAAAACAGCACACTTTGTGAACAAGAGACTAGGACTAAGTTCATGTAAAGTCTGTGCAGAGCAGGACTTCATTTTTAGTTTGTAAATTTTTCCTGATCCCAGGTGATCAAGGAAGTGGGGACGGAACACAGAATTAAAAAGAATAGCTAACCATGGTGGAAAACAACTTTTATTTAATTACTTTTAAGGAAACCCAAAGAAAGGTTAAATTACTCTGGAAGAAAGGCTTTAAACAGGGCCACGATAATTACCATTATGTACTTCTGCATTCTCCAACAAGGTCTTCAGGAAACAAAACCCAAGACTGTTAGCAAAGCAAACACTTTTAAAAGGTCCCATTACTATTTCTTTCCTTTGCTGTAAATTTATTTGTGTTGCAGATCCATTTTACTCATACCTGTCTTTTTTAATTCCAACTTATTTTTACTGCTTGTTTAGGCAGGTTAATACTCAGGGCAAACAGATGCAAGCTCTCAATATTCTTGAAATATTTTATTATAAAGCACTTCAGACAAACTTTGTTTAAAAAAAAAAAGTTCTCATCTGTAGAAGGAAACTATTTTAAAACACCATTCATAAAGAAAATAGACTGTTCTTAAGCATTGACTTCAGTTAGACCTCTTTTGTAATGCAATCTATGGAATCTAAAGACAAAATTGATGGATCAAGAGCTGTTCATTTCATATACACTCATAAAAGGAAGACTAAGATGTTACACAGACATCATGGAGCATCTTATTGTTGATAATGAAACAGGAACGCTTGATAGTTAATTTGGGCCTGACAAAACAGTCCAGCACTTAAATATTTTTCAGTCCCAAAAGAGACAAACCATTTACTATTTCTCACTTGATAATTAAACCAGCCCTGGGTAAGGATTAGAATCACTTCAAAGCATCTAACTTAGTATCAGCTCTTCATTTCATGTATTTCTCCTGTTGATCAGCCAAGATTTTAGCTGAGGATTTGGCATCATAGAAAAGTTCATTTATTTCTTCAATGTGCTCTTTCTCAATGCTGTCTTTCCCATTAATCTTGGCAAGCAGGTTAGCTGGGGTCAGTAACTGCACAGCATACCTGTGATCGAACAGAGAAAGACAAATAATTACAATTCAGGCATTCCCAATGAATGGAATAAATGCAGGGGTGGGAGATTTGTTAGCACATGGCTCAATCAGCAGTATACAAAACCAGCATGTACAGCATGTACATTCCTTAAAACTGGAATGAGGATTACCACTTTTTTTAATGTCGGTATTGCTTTTAATAGGACACAATTTTGTAGGGAAGAAGTCTGTCTCACTTCCAGAAGTGGTTTGTCCTACAGTGTGTTTAGACCCAGTCATACCAAAGAGAAAAGCCAGCTGCACACAACGTACCTTAAAGTTGTCTTGGTACCAATTTCCCCTAAGTGGTTTAGAGCTTCTTCACTAATGTTAATTCCTTCTGTCTGTGCACGAAGTTTTATAATCTGTTGAGATGAATGAGTTCAGGTGAAATACCAGCCCAAACAATCAGCACAGCTTAGTATCTGGCAAGTCTGCCAGCTTAGAGATGTGACATGCTAAAAAGTGAGATGGTGTGGAGAATTAACCTAGTGTAACCACTAAACTACAATTTGTAGAATCCTAAGTCTTTGAATAGACAAATACATTGTTGAAAAACTAATTATGACAAAAGACAGGTCAAGTAACACATCTGGATTACTACATACTAATTCTGCATGGTTTCCAAAATGTATCTACTAAAAAAAAGAGCTGAATGAGAACTTACACAAGAAAAATGGAAAAAGTACAGAGGAAGCGAGAGCTGGAGTCTTTTGGACAGCTATACCAGTTAATTACTGAATTTTGTAGTCTATTATTGCCACTACACAGCAGAGCCCTCCAACAGCCCTCTAGAAAGCTATGCCCTTTCCTTAGCAGCTCACAACACACTTTTTATTCAATTGACAAGAAGATAGTAAAATAAATCAAAAGTTACTTTCTGTGATTCACCTATTCCTGCAAACAGAAAAAAAACCCACTAAAATCACTAAGAAGAATCTAATCTTTCAAGAACAGTCTCAGGCTTGCACCAGTTTGAAGATCTTTACAAAGTTGGAAAGCAAGATATCACCAATAAGCCTGAGCATATAAAGCTGTAACAAAAGTGGCACAAGTCTCTCGGTAGTCCGTATTACCAGCTGAGTGATAAGGGGCAGACTGGATAATGATGTTGTGTTGTAGTGCTGAGATAACTCTGGAACTGCAAGCCTCATATAATACAGGTATTTTTCACTTTGGCAGCTTTGTAAACAAGATATCAAGAAGCACTCGGTTAAATTAAAGCCATAAAAATGCGCTACAGGAGTCAGGGTAGGGAACAGAGTTAGAGAGCAGCTTGAGATGGCAGGAAGCTGGGCTAAGATATTAATATTGAACACTGCAATTTGCAGCAGTGCTTGTCCATTTCAGATTGAAGAGTTTCTTTTTCTCTCTTTTAACCAGAACTCACCAGAATTAACCAGGTTGGAAAAGACCTCTAGGATCATCGAGTCCAGCCTATCACCTAACCCTTCTAATTAACTAAACCATGGCACTAAGTGCCTCATCCAGTCTCCTTTTAAACACCTCCAGGGATGGTGACTCCACCACCTCCCTGGGCAGCCCATTCCAATGCCAATCACTCTTTCCCTGAAGAATTTCTTCCTAACATCCAACCTAAACCTGCCCTGGCGCAGTTTGAGGCTGTGTCCTCTTGTTCTGTCACTGGGTGCCTGGCAGAAGAGACCAACCCCTGCCTGGCTATGACATCTTTTCAGGTAGTTGTAGCTTTTTAGATCACCCAAATATCATCTCCCCTTCATTCAAACACTACTCCTTTATTCTTTCCCTGATAGAATAAAGGTATCTTGAATGCCACATATTTAACCTTTTTATAAAAACTTTTTATCTAGCAGCTTGGTGCTTAATGAAGGACTGAAGCCCGAGCCATTAACCCAGTAAATACAAAATATAAGCAAGCTGCTATGAAATGGGAAAATAAGGATTTATCAAGTAAAATACAGTAGGAACAACATGTCCAAGTTATAACCTGTAATATTTAACAGCAGGTACATAAGATAAAAAATTTTATTACAATAATACCTGACTAGAGATGCATAAAAGTGATATTTCTCCCTGTTCTGATTTTAAAGCCCCCAACTTTATTTAGCTGGAAATCAAAGTTAAGTGTAACAATTTCTCTTCTTTCTTTGAGAGAAGTCATTTAAAAGCCTTAATTTAAGGAAAGATGAGATTACCTCACTATGGGTTCATGATTTATTGGACAATGTCTGGATTCTACCTTTAGCTTTAAGAAATGATACTGTAAACAATTCCTTTCCCTTTGCTCTGGGAAGAGAGGAAATCACATAGCACTTACTCAGCTCTTCTGAAAATCAACAGTTCAGAAACAAGCTGTTTAGCAGTGTATTACCTGTGCTACAATACAGAACACCAGGCAGGTATTATATACAGCAACCTTAACAAAACATAACTTGCAAGTACATACTCCCACTCCCCTAATTACACAAAATTCACAAACAGCATAGGGAAGTCCAGAGAGTCTTTAACATTTCCAGAATGAGTCATAATTACACTTTGTTCATACAAAACATAATCATATTATTAAATCACTGGGCTGCCTCTACTATAATTTATACCACAATGCTTTAAAGTGTCCTTTAAGGCACCAAAAAAATTATCCTGAGAGCAGCTCACAACAGCCACATGTGAAAAGCTCCTCAAGAAAGGCAGCTTAGCCTCTACCTTTATACTCGATAAATGCCTCGGCTTCACCTTGGCACTTATCCAGCAGGAGGAGACCATTATCTCCTGACAACTCTCTCCTTCATTGACACTATCTCTTAAATAATACAAAGAATTGACATGATAAACCTTAATGTCTTCTGGATTGTGTCACTTCACAGCACTGAGACACTAATGAGGGGGATCTTTGACACAGTGCATCATAATGGCACCCAAACACTATAATCGATACACAATACCTTGTGATGGCCCCACAGGAAAAGTTCCAGGCTTTCAGGAACATATCTCTGCAACACTTAGTGTGCTTGCATTTCCAGACTTGACTAGGAGCATGAAAATCCTCCCAGTTCAAGGAGACAGGCCCAGTAGGTTAAAACTGCAGTACAGTGCATGAAGTTGCACTCCTCTCTTACAGACAGAACAGCTTGATGTCTGGGACCCAATACTTCATCTCATACCACCTGAAAAAGCACTACCTGCTGGAATCTGCAAACTCTAAGCAAAGCACATCTGTGCAAGAGATAAGGTCAGCAACCAACCATGCTATTTCATGCAAGCAAGATGTCACTTTCAGCTCCAGATATGCTTACCAATAGGACCCATCATGGGGTGGAAATGAGAGAAGGGAATTGCATGCACAATTTTAACCATCTAACTATAGTCACTAAAGCAGCATGCATTTAGGAAGTGGTAAGCTTTCTTGCACAAAACCTGGTGACCACGAAGTGTCAAACAGCTCTACAATAACAGAATATACAGAGACATACCAGTCTCCTGATATGGTAGTCTATGGTAGTCCTGATAGATTAGAACTCCAGAGACTTTTTAGAATTTCTCTTAAGACACTCTGCCTACCTGCTTCATTTCTTGGGGTGTGTACAGCATGGTTCGGATAATCATCACTCTGTCCAGCAGGTCCAGTGGTATTCCATGAGGAGACACTACATCCTCTGTTCCTCTAAAGGAGACACCAGAGAGATCAGATACAATTCCGAGTCCAGCACGCTGATTTTACCAAAGTCAGTTCTAAGGGACTACCCATCTGCTAGTTTACGGTTCTTGTGTCTTTCCAGAAAGACACACTGCCCAGACAGACAGAAAACATTCTAGTCTGAAGGTCATACTGGTCAGCCCAGGGGAAGCAAATACTGTTTTTGGAGCTATTCAACATGCCAGTCAAAAAAGGTGGTGCTTTCCATCATGTTTCCCTGCATTGTATCTTACAATGCAGTCTTATCTAGTGCACCAAAGTATCTTCTGGCAAGGAACAAATAATTCTTACTAAGCTGTTTAGCAGTATCAGTAGAAATTATATACACTGTCACCTATTTGGAGAACATCCCCTCTTGCTAAGTCAGTCATTAGTCTGTTCAATCCTTCCCCCAGTCCTTGCAGTGATTACTGCAGTGATTACATTCCATGCTTGCAATCCAGCAAATTGAGAAGTGAAGGTCTCTGCCCAAAGTACAGAGCAGGGTTCAGACTCGCAACCATTTTGTTTGATATACAACACCCAACAGCAAAGGCTGCACACACCCCTACTCTTGGTTTTCCATCACGATTTGCTGTGAAGTACAAAGTGAAAGATATCCAGATTTCATGAGATCTATAGGGATTGCAGGTAAAAACAGTTAACTGCTGGTAGAGAACTACATTTCTAAGTTCAGTGTTAGTATTCAGTCACTGTGACTTTGCCTATTGAGAAATGAATGCCCTGCAAACATCCGTTGTAGTCTTGAGTTGACAGCATACTCTGAAGTGATTTCTTCTCTTAAGAGGTTACAGAATCAACTGTACTGTACAATTAATTTTTCCCCAACCCTTTTAGAAGTCATCAGCAGGCAAATCGGTGCATCACTAATTACGTGAGATAGCAATATACAGGTATAAACTTGCTTTTAAGGGCTTAATTTAGCCATATTAGATACAATTTTTCTATGGAAATCTTTTCTTGAACAGTTTTCTTTTTCATAACAAGATCTGCAGTGAATGCACACTGGTGGATCTCTATTTGCTCTACTTCAACAAGACAGCCTTTTTATGCCTTCGCAAAGACAGCATTACAATCTCCACCTTAAGGTGATAAGCCCTTCAAAACTGTTTAATTTCTAAGTAATGCAAGCAGAGAAATATTAATACCAGATGAGGCACTAAGAGGGAAAGGAATGGCTGGTTACACAGCTGAAGTAAATCAACTGAAAGAGTAGCAGTCATTGCTAATGACAGCTTGTTCAGACATAATTAAACCTAGACCATAAATTAGCAGTAGAACTTAAGGAGGTATCTGAAAGAGGAGAGCACTTATACTGAACATGCAAAGACTGTATCATGTGGGTGAGAAATATTGAAGTGGAGACACGAACTGCTGTGGAGATGAAAAACAAGTCAGATGGTAAGACCAAAGAATGACAAAAAGCCAGACCAACGTAGCAGGAAATAACGAAGAGTAGGGAGAGGCTTAAACCATGACATGCTTTAGCAGTAAGAAAAGGAAACTTAAGTCTGATGCAATGGGGATAGCAAACAGCAAAATGAGAAGAAGCAGTAAACTATGATACTAGAAGTTTGTAGCTCTGGTGCTTCTAAGGTGCCTAATGTGGAAGCAACAGATGTGTTGAGGTATCCAATGAAAAAGGTGTTACAGATCACCCAGGAAATAAGGCAATTGAGAAGCTATTAGAGAAAGAAGGATGAGTTGGCGGAAGTAAAAGGAAGACTTTCATTTGGCCTCAACTCGGTCAGCCTGGCATTAAATGCCTGTCCCATCACAAAGCTCGCAAGCAGCTCTTGAGCACTGATACAGCTTACAACCTAGGGATTATCACAGGTGCTATACTGGGAACAAAAGCCTTTGATGTTTCTACCTGCTTTTATGGTTAATCACAAGGTTTACGGGTCAATGCAAACTGAAAAATTCAACTTTAGACATCATACCTGATAATACAGTTCCCTCGATTGGAAGCAAAGATGACAATTGGGGAAATGGAAGACTCCAGAGCTCGGTGCAGGTACGTGAAACATTCAATGTCCAGCATGTGAACTTCATCTACAAAGAGTACACCTGGGACTAATTCTGCAATGCCTTGATCGATGTATTTATTCACCACCTTATTTATCTCTCCTCGAAGTTTATCTGAGAACAAAAAGAGACTGCTAATTGTTCTGCTAGAGAACTACTGGTCTGTATGAAAGACTATAAACAAGCAAAATTCTCTTTGAATTTTTCATGGTTTGGTATTCTACCACCACAGGGAAAAAATCTCTGTGATACTGAAATTCGGTGGCATTCACTAATGTATTGGGCAGACATCTATGCAACAAAATATATCTAAACTTCTAGCACTTCACTGGGGTAGTCTGTGTCCCCTCACATGGCTTATGAAAAACTCTGATTTTTGTGGGTTTAGGGAGTTTGGCAGAGGAGAGGAAGTAGTCAGTGAAACTTTACTTTAAAACATGAAACTTGACAAAGTTTCCAAGCATGGCTGAAAAGAGCACCACTGAAAGAACAAAATACTGCTACTGCATTTAATAAAGAAATGTGTGTAACAACAAAAAAAAAAAATATAAAAACAGGGCTACATAAAATTTCTGTGAACATATAGGTCTCAAAGCTAGTCAAGATGCTACATCAATAAATCTGACATTAGAATAAGAAAGTGACCTCTGGTGCAAAGTACTTCAAAAGACTGCTATTCAAGTTAGGCATTGAAACAGACTTGGATCTAAATTTGGATAGTCACCTACTGAAACATCATTGCTTTCAAAACAAAAAGGAGAATAGATCTTTCTGTAGATGATTTTTTTCCCTCCAATGATCTGTAGGTAGGAAGAACAGCCATGCACTTACAGTAGCTGTCTACTGAAGAGGTGCCAAGCCAAGCGTCTTTAGAAGCCATTTTACTACCCCACAGATATCCAACATGGTTGCTTCACACAGGCACACAACCTTACAATGTTTTTTAGATTCTTTTGCTGTTCAGTTTGGGTCTTTGTCACAAGTTTGAAGCTCCTGCTCTTTGGCAGGAGTGTTTTGAGAAGGGGGATGGCACTAAGCATTCTGAACACTTTCTGCCCAGGAAGACAGGCACAGAGAACAGTTTATATTTTATCACTCTGTGTGTGAACCATTAACATGTTGCACCACTTCCAGCCGTTGCAATCCTAGCAATTCTCTTACTGCTTTTTGAAATCTGAGTATTTATTCATAAGTACTACATAGGCATTTGCTTAGAGATAGTGCATGAACAAACCAGGTTTTAATCATTTTCTAACTTGAAAACATATAGGTTATATTAGTCTAAAAATGACATGTAGGATTCATACCAGTAATCTCAGTTTTCTTAGGCTTCATTAATTGTCCCATCATAGAAAGGATGTCTTGCCCACCCTAGGAGAACAAAGTGGATCAGCTATGAGGTCACAGAGCAAACACGTACTATGAGAATTTTTTATAAAACAGTAACTGCTTGAAGTTGTTTCTTGAAGTTAGCTTGATAATTTATATCAACAATAGCTGATAATCTTGTCAAAGGTCAGGTCACTCCAGCAGTATTCTGAACAGTCATTTAGCTACCTTCTCACCCTCTCTCTAGCTTCAATCATTTGGAGAGCATGAAAACCCAATCAGAGAATCCTCTTCTAAAATACTGTCACAGAGAAGCTCATAAGGACTAAAATTCTCAAGGATTGCAGAGACACATGGATTTCCTGCATGCGCAGTAGGTGTTCAGCCTGTAAACACAGGAGCAATTAGGCTGAGCTTTGAAAGTTTTGAACACCTTGGGTTTTGTCATGTAAATTGTTTTGTTGGAAAGAGGATGTTTATTTTGAAATGGTGTAGATAAGGTGCTTGTATCTGACTGTAGGGACACCAGTCTTCAACAAAAATACTGTATGGTTAATGGCTTGCTTTTATGACATAGACAGAATCCCCTCAATAATAGGTTTATGTTAAGATGCAGCAAGGAGTACTTCTCCAATTATCAATTCTTTGCTGTAGTATGTTCAGAACTCTAGTGGAAGTCACAAGGAAATTTAACAAGAGACTACGAAACACTTCTGACGGAAGCAGGAACATCAACAAAACCCACAGCAGTCAAAAATACTTAGTGACCTTTTATCATAGTGCTTGCAGTTTCAACATCATGGCCTCAAAACCATAGACAGGGCAGAAGAAACTAATCTGTATTCACAACTTTCAAACAAAAAAAGGAAGCAAATCTGGCTGCTGCTACCTCCTATTTGTAGGCAACTTTCCTCCTGGAGAGAAAGTAGTAATGTTTTTTCCTGACCAAGAGGAATAGTCTAGACAGTAGCACCTACTGCTTTTCCTACAGGGGAATTTTTAAGAGTGATTTAAGACAGTTTTAATTTCTACACCTCCTTGATTATTCTAGTAAGTATCATACATATGTCAAATAATTTTTCAGTAAAGACTTCATCTGTGTAGCTGGATACCTGAGGTCGAGCATTAGCCACATCCAAGTCATGCAGGGTGACATCCTGAATAATTTCCTTTTTCTTGTGCACATCACCCTTTGGCAAGGGAACATACTCTTCAGCTTCAAGGTCAAATTCCGTAGCATAGATATCACACCTGCCTTGCCTCTGAGGAAAGGCAAAGAAGAGAAACCCAGGTATAGAATTAGTTTCAGTGCCAAAACCTTGAGTGACATGAACTTGATAAAGGGCTTTAGTTCACTATTTCAGTCCTGACAAGCTTCAGCTGACAATCCAGACATCCCACTCCCTGCTTAGCAACAGGAATACCCTATCTACTGATCAAAGCTCAAAAACTATTGAAAAACACATGATATTTTCAGCATCAAGAATATTCCACTCCTCTCTCCCCTTTTAACTGTATGCAATTCTTGCTAAAGGACAAATCCAGCAGATTAACTAGGAGATTGGGAGAACTGTTCAAGACTCCTTTGTAGGTGGGTGATTTATTATATGATACAAAAATATTATGCTCATCCATTAAACAGCAAGCATCGCTGTACACTGCTTTCTAAATCAGATATGAAAAGAATGCTAACTAATGCAGTATTCCCTTCTACATGTATATATCTTGTGGAGAAAATACCAGAGCGATAAAAGAAAGATTAAATACACTGCACATGTCAGCCTGAAAATGACTAAAGTTGCTTGGGTTTTTTCCCCCTTCCCCTTAAAGATGTCTTGATCTTACAGAAAAGAAAATTCATCCAGACAGCATCAGTGATAGCTTCCTTGCCAGATGACCTTAATTGTGAACCAGATGACCACATTCTCTCAGTGCAAGAGAGAATTTTCTCTCCAGATAAGGAAAACACTATGCTTTTTTTAGAACTTCCATGTAACCATTTCATGTAAGTTAAGGTTAATAAATCAGAGCCTTCTGACAAAGGCAGAGAAAGGTCTGCAAGAATACATACACCTGCACAGAAGTGGAGAACTTTTCTTTTACCTTGACGGCTCCACTGTTTGCTTCAATATAAATAACGTCACCGGTTTCCACTCGCTCCTTCTGCAAACTTTCAAATATGCTTGGGTCCAACTAGAGACAAGCAAACATTACAGTTGGTCAAATTCCATATTGTCATGGTAATCAAGGAAAATAAATTTATTTTAAAGCTCACGCCCAACAGACAAATTACACTGGAACTCCCCCCAACACCTCTAGGATTTTATAAAGCTGTAATGTTTGGAATAGCAATAGAGAACAAATCTGAAAAGAAGCAGCAAAGTTTACTTTCTTCCAAAACAAAATCTGCTGTCTGAGGAAGTGATGGTTAAGTATTAGAAACATATATCACAAAACAGTTTTCTGTAATATGACCATGTATTTATACTTGGGAAGCAGTACTTCTCTTGCTTTCTAGCAAAACTTTTTAAAAAAGCTCTGGCTATAGCACAGAATTATGCTACTTGATTTCTTGAGCCTTTATCCTCTGTGGAGCTGAGTGAGGGAATGTGAATATGGAGTATGTTAGAAGCTTTTGCTTCTCTCAGTGCATATTTATTCAGCTTTGCTCTGCATTCTTGTTTTGAAAGTGAATGAATGCAAGATGATACTTAACAATAGAGACAAGCTTTCACTTATCTTGTGCTCTGACAGGGAAATTGAACAACATGGACAAGAAAACAAGGGGAAAGTGGGTCTGAGCTGGCAGCATACCAGCTCAACTTCCAGTTCTCTATCAAATATTCACTGGAGCATAGTGACAGAATGAGACAGAAAAAAACCCCATTTATACTGAAGAAAGTAAGATTTCCCCCATCTTCAGAACTTTGGTCAACAATCAAGAAAACACAAACCAAACAAGATCTTTCTTGTACATTTGTTATCACAGACATAAATTTATAGCCACAGTCTGAGCAGGCATATCCCAGACTGAGATAGAACACAGTTTAGATTCCAAACTTGGCCTGGTTTTCTGTGGTAATGCTGCAAAACTGCATCATGACCTCTTCTTGCTTAAACATGCTAACTTTTTGAAGACACCTAAGTGTGTGCTACCAAGGAGAAAAGCAACAAGAGGCTGCCCTGAACAATGGATTTATCCTCAATTTCAACTAGACATTAGTCCTGTCTCCTCCTAGATATTCCATACAAATCAGATACACATGTTCAGGAGTAGAATAAAGTGATGTAGCAAAAGGGAACATCCTCTTGGCATCCCCACACTACTGAGGTGGGCATCAAGAGCTTGAACTGGAAATAAGCGCTAAAAATAGAATAATACACACATGAAATAAGGAAGTTTTTAAGGCTCTACCATACGTACCTTCAACTGTTTGGTTCCCTTTGCAGTTTTAAGTCCTATAATTACATGGCTGATTGTTTTGCCATACCCCCCCATAGGATTTTCAGTCTCACATGGAGTTAGTTCTGTAACTTCTCCTTCATAAACCTCCTTGGTCTCTTTAATCCTCAACCCTGAAAGAAATCGTTTAGGATAGTTTTAGTGCACAAATCAAAGGCTGCATACACTCAGAGGAGTCTGCTGTATTGCTACCAACAGAATGGATGCATTATTAAGCTGCATTACATTAAGTTTTTACTTTCAAAAGCAGAAAAATCAATTATTGTTCTTTGCTCCAATATTAAGTGACAATATTCACCTTGTGACACCCTGGCAAAAGTTCAGCCTAAGTTCTGACCTACAAAGCACTTTATTAAAGTGCAAGAAATGTATTTTGTTTGTTTGTTTTCCTGTCTGTTCTTATTAGTCCTTGAAGCATGTATCAGTATCCTCCCTCTTCTATCTGCCCCAAAGCAGGGATCTGCTTGACTTGCTCCCCTATGCTCAAGGCAAAGAAACAGTTCATCTTCTGAAACTGGAGATCTGTGACACTAATATAACTGTGAGTTCTAGACAATTTTTGTACTATCAGAAAAGTCCTGCAAAGTAAAGAAAAAGAGAAAAACATTAACTTCATAAAAAATGTTAAATTTTAGCAACTGAGTTAAAAATAACATAAATTGACAATTGTGTTAGAACCTCATAAAATTAACAAAATGCTCATGTATCAAAATATTTTTCAAGTTTATAGCAAAAGGTGAGCTAGACAAAATTTAACAGAATCCACTAGAACGCAAACTTAAAAACTAATTCAAAATAGCTGACAACAACATCCTTACTTTGCTGGTTTTCATACAGTTGAGTAACTATCATATTATCTGGGTATCTTCAATTCTAGTCACAACTGTTGCAATTAACTAAGTTACTTTAAATTGAGGAATAATACAGAGCTGAAGACTGTTATGGTTAGACGGTTAAAAAAAAACCAAAGCACCAAACCAAGCACTATCATCACCACCACCACTACAATTATGCAGATGTTTGAACTACATAAAAGTTCAAAGAACCCACATCTGAAGAGACTCTATAAAGTATTTTATGAGACACACATGCCATACCAAAAATAATGAATGGGCTGTAACAAGATATAAGGAAGTCATCCTGCCCAGTCTGCGGCTATTAGGACTTTTATAAAACTTTCCTTGTTCCATAACTTTTCATTTTGCTTTGAAATAGATCAGACACTTCACCAATAATCTTGAGTTGCTGATAGGGGAATATAAAGAACTGACAAGTATGAGTCTGTCTCCCTCTACTGGACCCAAATTAAGGCCAAGATTTGAAATGTGAGAAATAGGTTAGTCATGGACAACATGGTAATTTCTTGGTTGCTTTCTCTTATGTAGCACTACCTAAAAAGTTTTATATAAAAGTTAATTCCAGTATTTTTTTTAACATGCTTTTTTCAGGTATGCCAAAACATCAGACAAAAAGCCCTAATAAACCCTTAAGTTATAAATCTGACCTAGACAAAGCTGCATCACGTGGGCTGCATGTGCAAGGAATGTGAAGCAATTATGTGGACTGCTGGTGCCAAGAAGCAGACATCCACAGGTTTGTTTTTTTTATTTTGTTTTGTTTATAAACTTTAAGCAGGAACTCTGTTCTGATTTGAAAAACTGGAAGCCTATTTGTGTTTGGTGTATATTTGGTATGCTAATTCATATCTTTTGTTCCCATTTCATCTGAAAAGAATCCAATTCATATGCTTCACAAAGCAAACTAAAGCTGAGTTTGTGAGGACAACCTAGAGATTTGCTTCAAATGCATGTGTTTGATCTCAAATGCTCATATAGATGTGTCTATAAAAAATATTTACAGATGAACACAGTATGAACAAAGGTGATCAATGCTTTGAACTTGCTGCTGCTTATCCTTTGTTTTGAAATGAATCTGCACATATCAGCTACAAACTTTATTCTCAAAAGAGCTCAACTTAAAGAGAGAGGCATTTCCTACTTGAAAATCAGATGTACAAGACTCTGGCAGCAGTTGTGGGCTGTTTCACGTGCTGGTTCAATAGCACTATAAGGAGCTAAATAGTGCTTGTTTGATTTACTGGCAGTTACAGTTTGGAGACACAGGGAACAGATATGCTATTTAAGCGGCTATTCCAGTAGTTATTTTTTACTGCAACTGAGCTCTAACATTAGCTACTGTCATCACCCTTGCCAGTTGCTAATAAGATCTATACAGGATCAATCTTTCTCAGCTGAAGGTTTTTTAACCCATACAACAATTCCATCTTCTCATTTCTCACTCCTGTCTTTTTATGTTTCTTAGGTATTACAAACACTCTACTATACCTCAAGTAGTATTTGGCTACAAGACTATGACATGTTTACTTCTAAAAGATTCCCAACAATAAAAATTCTGTAAACTCAGTCATCCCAGTTTCCTTACACAGTGATGGTCCAAACCAGCCAGGCAAAAAAAAAAAAAAAAAACCACACCAGTAAAAAACTGATGTTAACGCCCCTGCCATATGTAGAAACTGAAGTAGCTAAACCCTCTGAAATAGAAGTGCAGAATACAAGTAATAAATAAGTGTACAAAACCTGCTAATAAGAAACAATACACCAGCCCCAAAAAAGGTCCAAACAAAAAACCTGAGTATTTTAATAGTGGTTAATGTGTGAGGTGAAGCTTCTCTTGCACCCAATCACAGCTGACACTGGACTGTGCAAACAAAGTAACTGTTGCTTGTTGATTTTCCCCCCCCCAAAACATACCTTGCATATTATTTATTTATTTATTGGACAGGGAAGCTAAAACATAACTGAATTTTAAACATGACTGGAAAATGTTCCATTATGAGAAAAAGTAGTTATTAGTCTTTTGAAATATTTCTGAGATTACTCTTTTTTTCACACTGATAAAAATATTCAATAAAGCTTGTTATGAAAATGTGACATGGAATTCAACAGAAAAGAATAAAAGAGTTCCATCTTTCATTAACACCAATATTTGTTTAGAAGTGTCTCTGCATTGACATTCAGGGAATGCAGAGAACTAACAATGTACCTGGCTGTTAAACCTCAGAGAGTTAAAATACTGCTATCTCGAGAAATGACAACATGGATAGCGTAAGTTTCGTCTGTAGGTTCAGGTTTCCCAATCTCTGACAGGGAACTTCATCACATCAAGGAAATATTGCAGACTACTCAGTTTCTGGCTTCCCTCCCCCAGACCCTGCCAGATTCATGGTAACCAGAAGACCAGAGACTACTGAGAGCTGCTTTCTTATACAAGTCAACAGAATACTTCTGTTTCATCACAGAGCTGAGAGACTTCTTCACCTTGCTGCCATCAAATACTTAGATGAAGTCCGAGGGGAAACATGGTACAGAAACCATGAAAATTAACTGCTAATATGTTCAGTACTAAAAATCAGTCTCAGACAAAGAAGGGCCACTTCTGACTGCATTTATCAGCTGTCAGCAGCAATTATATAAGAGATTTTTAGATACTTATTGAGGTTGTGCTGCAAACTCAACCAATTAACATCAAGCTTGTAAAAGCACTCTAGAATTGAGGAAGACATTAAGGTAAAGTATTTATTTTGTTGGCAGGGAACTTTCTTTGTGATTGCTGGAATACTGTCAGGCTAAGACTGCCATTTGGGAGTCCCTGATTAAGGTTGTTTGCTTAGTAGGGTGAAATCACTGAAATAAAATAGAAGAGCACATTTTTCCATCTACAAGTATTTCTGCTAGCGTAAGAAACTAAAAATAATTTCTCTTTCAGTTTTATTCAGTCACAGGCAAAACCTGGAGATGAAAATCTGGGAAAGTAGAATAAATCCTAACACAATAAATAAATTACGGTTTATAAACAGAAAACCTGGCTTCCTCCTTGCATAGACCTTTGGGTGCACCAGGAAAATGTTCAATTTTCTTTGTGGAAAAGATTCACAAAGTTATGATGAGCACTACAAAACCCCACAACCTACAATAATCTGAAAACCACCACGACCACTGAGAAGTTTTTCCTTTTTTGATGACTGGAGAAAAGTAAAGTAAGCATCATGCAAGTACTTAACTTTTGATTTCCTAAAACTTACCAATTGCACGTCGGAAGTTTTCCATTAGAACTTCTGTTTTCTTAATCTCGGTGGAATAGACCTCACTTCCAACCATAGGACAAAAAGGAACTTTACTTCCCAGTTCCTGAGCAATAGCTAAAGCCAAAGCAGTCTTTAAAACAACAAAAACAAACCCCACATATTAATTTTTATGAGACTTTACAAAGAAATCTTTTTGCACAAAGTTGATTTTCCTCATTTGTAATATGACTTTCCAAATGTGAACTATCAATATCGAGATGACTCTATATGGCACATTCCTCACATGTAAGAACCCTCCTCTGTCCCAATAAGTTAGATACACATAAAGTGACTTTTACCAAAACCTTATAAAACATCTTAATGAATTTATATTCAACGACAGAGTTTGACATCTGATACAAATGCAAAAAGACTTAAATAAAGCAAAAACTATTTAGACTTTTAATGTGAAATCAGTTTCTGAGATTCTCCTTCAGAGATCATACTACTGATGTGTTTGGTAACCTACATGAAGTGGTTCCACAATAATACCTACACACACCATTGAATACTGCCAATGTTGATAACATGACAAAAAATAAAAATGAAACCATGTCAACTCCCTGATGAAAAAAAAAATCCAGTAGATGAAAACATAATGTAACTACTACCTTAAAATGCTTCTGAAAACAAGTTAAAATATTAGGGAATACTTTATTTGATATTAAAGAAGACAAACAGTACCTTGCCAGTTCCAGGAGGTCCAGCTAACAGCACAGCTCTGCCAGCCATTTTCTTGCTTTTGATTAGTTCCACTATAACCCCACAAGCCTGTTAAGTTAAATATTTACACTGTTAACAAGTATTGCTATAATTTTTGTTCCAATATTACTGAAAGTATTTAGAAATATGAGGTTTTGTGAGCTTATCAAGAATACTTCATGCACACAAAACGGGAGACAAGATCAGAAATACCTACTTCCCTAGAATTTTATGAAACACGCATTTAAAAAAAATCAGAGACAACAAAACTCAACCTAAGAGCACAGGTCTTACCCCCTCCTGGAGTTGCAGTCATACAGAAACGTTTAAAAAAATCACACAGGAAATGAATCTTTGACCTCCAGAATGACAAATCTGCTAAAGGACCCACCAGGCCAGATAGAAACGGGAGGTTTCAATCCCCACTTGCACAAAATCTCTTTTTTTTTTTTTTCATACCCCAACTTCTACGCCTAAACCCGGGGAGCCTAGGGTGTCCGCCAGCTTTGCCGCCAGCTAATGCAAAGAGTAACGGTGTAAAGATGAGCCTTCGTTACCCCCGCCGCTCCTCACACAGCGAAATACACGGAGGAGCGCTAGCAAACACTAACTTCACTCACTAACGGGACTTGTAAGAACGGGATTTCTAAGAACACCCAGTATAGCCCAGATCTGTTCCCCAGGCCGCCCAGGGCCCCTCAGACTCTCACATCACATGGGCTGGAGGCTGCAGAGCCCCCAAGGAAGCCTCGGCGGGGCCCTGCCACCCCTCTCGCTCACCTCCCGCGCATTCTCCTGCCCCACGAGCCCGGCCGCCGCCGGCTTGGCGGTGCCACTCTCATCCAGCCCCAGCCCCTTGACGTGGCTGTGGGCGGCAATGCGCTGCGTCTTCGAGGTGCTCTTCACCTCCTCGATCTTCATGGCGGGGCAGAACAATCCCCAAACAACCGCACTGGCCACACGCGGCTCGCGCGTTACCAAGGCTCCCGGCGCGCGGCCACCTCCGCCCGCCCCACTCTGCCATTGGCCCTTGCGGCGGCGCTCTGGATAGGTATTGGACACGGCGCATGGCTGTCACAGGCAGGATGTGCGTCCTGTTTAGGGTCCGTCAACCCGTTTCCGTGTGCGTCGCCGCCAGAGGTCTCGGCTGGGTGCGAGCACTGCGGAGGAGTGGGGCCGGGAGAAAGGAATCTTTACGGACGGGGCCTGCAGCGGAGGAGAGAGCACAGGTCCTTCAGGAGGGGAAAAGCAGTTCGTTCTTGCTCAGCAGATTTCATGTCTCTGCCTTCACTGAATCTGGTTTGGAGTTGGAGCCTGTGCTTTTCCCCGCTGCCGGAGACAGAGGCAGCCCTTTTATCTGCTGCTCGAGTCAGTGCTGGATGCCTTCCTGTCTTGGATGTTAGGGCTGCCGACGGCTGGTTACAGTATGCCCAGGAACTCTGAGCAATGCTTTCCGAAACTCTGTGCTGGGTTTAGCTTATAAAAGTAAGTTGAGGCTTTCCAAGAGTGTTTTTTTTTTTTAAATCTTTGTCAAGAAAAGAAGAAGAAAAAAAAAATCTTCTTGCCTGCTTGAAGTTGCTGACGTAACTTCTAGCTTTCAGAGTAACTGCGAAATAATCCCATTCCGTGTAGGCAGAGCCTTTATGTACCATCTGAGACTTTAATATAGCTCTTCCTGAGCTTTGACCTACTGAAATGAGGGTCTGTGGCACTATAGATCCTGGGATCTCTCCCAAAAAGAGAAGGAACTGTCATCCCACGGATATACAGTGTCTTCTGTGTTTCATTATAAAGTTACAGCTGTGTCCAAAATGTTCATGGCCAATGGATTAATACGGCATGCTGCAGGACTGCCATCTATGCACATGCTCTCTGGGCTTTCCCAAGTACTGCCAGGGAGAGCTGCAAAAGCAGTCGTCTGGTGGTACAAGCTAGGAGATTGGATTTTAGCAAGGATGGGAATTATGCCTCGATTTGCAGAAGCCCAGTTAACAATATGCATATTTTGGTTTATGTTGGTTTTTTTTCCTTCGTTTGTTTCTTTGGTTTGGTTTTTTGTTTGTTTTAAGAACTATTAATTTTTTTGTTATAAAGACTTTGCTATGTGTTGGTTTCTTTTTCTGTTAATTGTTCTGTCAGTTTGCATTGACATAATCTAGTTTACAGTTATAATTACAACATAATTGCATACATATGTAGTTCAACACAGTTGTAAAGGTATCCTACTATTCAGCTGTTTAGCCAAGGAGTTTTGAATTTAACAAATATGAGCTACCCTTTAAATAATTTAAAAAGTGTGTATACTCTTGGATTCTACATGTCCTCTCAGGGTCATATTAGTCACTGAATACAAATGCCTAATGTGTTCTGAAATGCAGGCTTTTTTCTCTGTAAAAGAGCAAATATACAACTCTGATTTCTCTAGTGCATTAAACTGCTGCTAGTCCTGTGGACAAGTCTGGTCAGAGTTCAAGTTTCTGCCAGTTCCTGAAGAATAATTAGCAAGTCTTGTAAGAGCTCTGAAGGCAGTGATATTGTTAATGAGAGGTCCAGGGAAGTTATGGCCCTTCTTTTAAGGAGGGCTAGCAATGGGTGAACTTTGGGTGAAAATGGGTGAAATATGTCCATGTGCTCCTTTTTATCTTGTTTGCTGTTTCAGGTAGGATTATGTTTGAGATTATGGCATTTCAAAACTAGTATTTGCCTGTTTATTCCTGATGAAAGTCAATATATGGGAGCGTAAATGGCAGGAACAGTGAATTGCTGTTAATCTTCATTATAACCCAGAGTAAGGATAGAAATATTCCATGTATGTAAAAATCAGATATGCTACATAAAGTCCTTTAACTTTAGAAATATTTTTTTTTCCTGATAAAAATGGGTAACAACAGAAGTGTTAATTGCCTGCAGCAGTATTGTGTCTCAAAATAGAACTGGAGTAGAGCCTAGAACTTAAGTCTGCAAGTGACCATTGCTGTTCAGTAGATAAAACCCACTTGCCATGATGAAGGTACAATTTTAGTGTCAACCTGCAAAGAAATGTTACAAAAATTATTTGTATTTGCAGTAGAAGATGGTACTTCAATATAATAAAGAGTTAGCAAATAATTGTTTGCTTGATAGATGTGAGGCTGGCCTGTCCCTCTTATTTACTCAGGTTAGTTTTACTTAACAGGCTTTACAATTATCCCTAAGTTATGCATGGTTGGGCATAGCTCATTGTATTGATTGTTTTACTCATTCCATATGTTCTTTGAACATTGTACTGAAATTTCAGTTGAAGAGGGGGAGTAGAGTACACTTGGGTGAGGTGAGGGAAAATAAACAATAATCCTTTAGACCACACAGGATTAGTTTATTCCCCAGAACGAGCGAGTACAAATGGAACTACTGGAAAGTTTAGAACTGAACTTAAATAGCTTAGATTATTTTTTAGAGTTAATAGCTGATGGGTAATGATACATCAGTATGAGGAAATACTGAACCTCAACCATAATAATGGTTTTTGTGATTTTGAATAGTTGACACATCAGAGGAGAAGGGTAAAATGATTTGAGTCATCCTTCCCCTCTGCCCATGCCACTACATGGACCATAAGTAGGCTGTTAAACCATTCTGCCCATCTCATGTTGTATGTTCTCTGAGTATAATTTTGTATTTCACTACACTAGTCAGTTAACCAGAAAAAAAAACCTCACCCAACAAACTGTCACTAACAGTCTGAACTGTTATTCCTCAGGTTTAATCAACTCATTTTACCAACGTTTCTTTTGCCCCCCCCCGTTTGAGGTCTCCTATGTGGCACAGACGTCATGCGATACCCGATGTGGGAGCTGGAGACTTGAGAGCTGTTTTCCTAGACTAAATGTTTGAGGTTACAGGACGTGGCCTAGTTTCACATAAGCTTTCAAATTTCAGTGGGACATGCTGAATCCTGAAACTGTCAAATAGTGTATTATTTTTGGAGTGAGAGAGAGTACGTGTGTGAGTGCGTGAATGACCTCTACATTTTTACCCTATCCCAAAAGTCTGACTTCCTGCCCTTTCTCCCATGAGTCCATAAACTTTAGCAATTCAAGTGAACACTTTTTAAGGAAGAAATTCAGTATAGGAGAAAGCAACTGGGAAGGGGAATGGTGTATTAAGGGGAAATCAAGGAAAACAGCTAAATGCTACACACTGCTTGCTTCGTGAGGGATACAGATAAATCTGGAGAAGTTGAGATTCTTTCATTTTGCCATCTTTCCCTCTACAGCTTAGTAATATCAAGACCTATGTATGTGGTTATTCTGTTGTGTTTCCTGTAGGAGAAGCTGAAAGTTTTTTCCTACTAATCAAAACCTTAGGAGTGATAAATCTTCCTGAATGCTGTGTCTTAATTTCCAAATCTGTAACTGATTGTAAAGCTTTGTAAGCTAACAGAATGGACCTCTCTAAACCCTGAATAGGAGTGCTTATGTCTCTATCATTTTTTTTCTCCAGGATATTGGTGGTGTAAGTGTATTCATTTTACAGGTACCATGAGCAGCCTGCTGTTGCAAAGCATTAGAGTAGCACGTTGCAAAATCAGATCCACAGACTCTAAATTCAGTGAGACAGAGGTGTGTTGTGAGTGGTAACAACAAAACTGTCAACACTGCAGCAAATTTACGTGGTGGTTTGTTGTTTGGGTTTTTTTTTTCCCCTTCCTGCTACACGAGGACAACTGGCTTCCCAATCTGGGGAGGGAGAACTCCAAAGAAAAGGTTTTTTTGTGTGTCTAAAGGAAGAAAACTAAGAACAAACCCACACTTATACCTGACACTCCTCATTCTTGCATTTTACTTAGGTTATATATTAAAAAAACAAATCCTTACCCCCCCACCCCCACCCCGCCAGACAACAAAAAGCAACAAACTAAAACCAAACTTTTTGTTTTCTCTCCCCATTTTTCCCCACTTCGTTTCATTGGTAAGTTGCAGCCCAAGCAGTGTGAGTCACACCTGAACTCTTGCTGCAGCTTCTTGCACTGTGTGGGCCACTGAAATGGGTGCCTCTGACAGCTCATTGATAGTTTTTCCAAGAGTTGTGGAAACATTTAGAGCTCTGTACTTTGAGAAAGCTTGTCAAAAATGGTAGATATTTTAGATGCTTTGGGAGAACTGCTGGATAGTGCAATTCTGGATTCAGAATGCAAAGCTGGAATTAGACTTTTCTCCACCTTTTCTTTCTGAATCCATCTAATAAGTAATGCTAAAAATAATTAAATGGTAGATAATATGATACAAGAATATGTGTGGATAATAACTGTATGGCCTTTTATGGGAATGAATGCATCTACTGATACAACAGATTGAGACATTCAGGGCAATGGAGTGGGCATGAGCTTTATGATTAAACAGGAAGCTATTCAAAGCCTGGGAACTTGGTCTGAAAAGTGACATTATGCTTAATTCAGCCCCCATGACAGAGCTGCCACCAAACAGAACTATTCTGCTCCAGAAGCCGATTAACCAGGCTAGCTCGGTGCACTGGCAGTACTCCTTGTGAGTTCATTTCTTCCCTTTAGGGAGATAGTTGTCTCTTAGATAGCACTGACTGTTAGGAATGCCTGCTGTTTTTTTCTCCCCTTGTCACCGAGTCATTGATTCTGTCATCTTGACTTCTGTGTGTTTGGAAAGGAGGGGTAATTGGGACCCAAATTTAAAGCTCTGCAACCTCTTTCATGTAGGAGTTGCTATATGAAGCAACTTTCTTTGTAAGCAAGAGCCTGAAGTTTGGATTCAAAGCCTAAAACCTAACTCTGTGATGCTGAGAATAACCTTAGGCAAGTCGTCTTACATTTCTGGCTCATTCATTAGTTATTGAGATGAGAATGCTAAATACTGTTAGCAGTATGTATTACTGTATGGGGAGAGCAAAAAAGAAACAGCAGTGTTCTGAAAAAAAAAAAAATTGCAAGCTTAGTCTATGTGGACACCTATAAAAGGTCTATAGCACTATTGTTATTGTAACTTGGTGATATTGATACTAGTGAAAATGCAGAACAGGTGTTAAGCTTCATTATGTAATGCATTTAGCCTTATGTGCCTCTTGGGTTATCAGTAAAGCCAAGTGAGTCAAACTAGCAAAATGTGCTCTTGCCTTTAGCACTTCAGCTACTCTCAAGCCTCTCCAATGCTCATCTACCTCTTAGGTTTTGGTTTATTTATCTAGCTATTGGTTTGCAGGAATGCTGTTAATCACTTAATAATCCTGATTAATCTTAATCCCGTAAAGATAAGACATTTTAGGCAGCATCCTACACAACATAAATATAGCTTTACTGAAAAAATTAATTGTGCAAACCCAAACATTGGTGGTTGAGCATAAAGAGCGCAAATGATACAAATCTTGACCTGCTTTTTTTCATGAGAATTTGCAATGTCCGTGTGACTTTGAAAAAAAATCTTGGCACTGTGCTTCCAGCAGCACTAGGGTGGGGGTATCCTTGTAGGCAGAATGAAGATGTGTTGTGACAGTGATTGGGCTGAGCTAAGCTAATTAGATTGAGCAAGATGAAAGCAAGGCACTAGTGCCCCAGAGCTCTTCCTTCTCTCCTCCTGCAATTAGACCTGGCCCTCATAAGCCCCAGGCCCACCATTGAGGAGGGGGCACCACCTGTTGGGTGTGTGGCCATCAAATTAAATGCTTTAATTGCCTCTCCTAGAGGAGAAGCCTGGAAGAGGTTGTGTGTGGACAGTGAAGGAAACGTGTAAGCAGGTGTTGAGAGGTGAGGGGTTGGATGGTTTTTGTCCCTGCAGGCATGGCTGATGAATATACAAAAAGCGATGGAATTGCTGTGTTAGTGTCATAAAAATGATCAGAGGACTGGAACACTTCTTTTGTAAGGAATGTCTGAGATACCTGGAGAAGGGAAGGCTATAGGGACACTTTCCTGTGGCCTTTTCAGTACTAAAGGGGGCCTATAAGAAAGATGGAGACAGTCTTTTAGCAGGGCCTGTTGTGGCAGGGCAAGGGGTGACAGTTTTAAAATAAATGAGGTTAGAGTCAGACTAGAGGTAAAGAAGAAATTTTTGACACTG
>WBNM01037325.1:0-10136 GCA_013399055.1 Ramphastos sulfuratus
CCTCAAACCAGCACAGTCTGCTTGCATATGACAAAAACACAGTACAATGTTAAACTGCTTTAATATGAGTTCCATAGTTTTGTAGTTTATTTTGATTACAACTGGATGCTGAATGCAGGCTCTAGTCCAGGGTGGCATGCATTCCTCTGATCTGTCAGTAATACTGCTTCCTGAAGCCAAAGTATCACATACTTTCCTTGAATGTTCCAGATCACAATACTGAGAATCTCTGAACCCTTTGGTGGCACAAAGGAATAAAAGGAGAGAGAAATCAGTGCAAAGCACAAGGAATAGGAAATAGTGTGAGTTGACTGTTATTGTGAATCATCTTTTTCTTTCAAAACGGAAGCTTCTGTTTCATTTAATGACTTATTTCTAAACTTCTCATGTTCATTGATTCTTGACTATTCTACTTAATGAAGCTTCTTAGTCAAATACCTTATAAATTGAAAAAAACACAATAGAATAACACAATACAATTGAAAAAGAATCTACTAGACTGAAAAATATCACACACAAAGATGAGCATATGGACTTCTGGGCAAACTAATTTTACTTAATCCTTTAGTTTTAAGAGAATGCAGAGTAACAAGTAGGCAAAGTATTAATACAAGTGCAAGTAATTGTGATTAGATTTATACTCCACCCTATGTCTAAGGCAAGCCTTGGCATTACAGTCTGATCCTTAGATTGCATCTTCATTTGTTTGCCCTCCCTCTGTTTTAATATGGGAATGAACTGGATTTATAGTTGGTGTTGTTTCATCCCTTTTATTCCAATTTGCAAACAGAACATTTTGTAAATCATAGATTTTTCAGATCAGATGATTCACATTTTTAAAGACCTGGCTAGCACATATAGATAATATATAAAATTATATAGAACAGAAGAGTATATAACAGAAAAAAGAATATAGTCTGCAAGACGACAACAGGAGGTCATCAAATATAGAAAAAGCACATTGGTAACAATTTCTGCAAGACAAGGAGTTGCCTACATTGTCTCAAGGCTTGGGACTCACCTACATAACTCTTCAGAGTGAGGAAAAAGATACTGATTGTGCTTCAATACTTCGTCACCATTATAAAACATCTCTTACTGCTACTGTGTTAGGTTCATCAGAGCTAATTCTTTGATCAATGTATTTTATTTTTCTACTTCAAGAGTCAACCCCTTTTTAAGAAGAAAATAACATGAAACTCATGAGAGAAATAAAAAAATTGATACTGGTGCAGATGCAACACTGTAGCTCTTCTACAAACAAACAACAAACAAACAAAAAAAAATAAAACAAAACCCCACAAAGAATTAACACTTAATGTAACTAAAAGATTCAGCAGAAGCCAATAGTGGGTGTTAATCTTAGGAAAGAGCTACGAGACACCAACCTCTGGTGTAATAGGGAGTTGAATGTGCAAAGAAAAGGGAAAAATGAAAAGGAGAGCCAGAAGGAAAGAGGGGAAGGATGAAAACAGCAAACTGTAACATGACAAGTACTTGAGCTATTTTGTGTGACAGAAATGTGATGTATTTCATTAGTGTTCATGAATACCCTTTTAGATTTATTGAAAAGTATAACCTTGATAGGTGTAATTGATAGCTTATGTTCATGGAAAGCATAACTCAATGATTTTTTAACTGATATTATGAGCTTTTATGTTATGACATGCCAGTAAAATGTATACAAATATACATATTTAAACAGTATATTTAAGTCATTTAATTCACACATTTGATTGTTGTTTTTTTGCAAGTTGCGTGTAGTACGTTTGGGTTCCTGACTTTTAGTTTATGGTAGATGAGAAGTGCCTAAATCTGACATAACATAAAATTAAAATGAAGCTATCAACTAATAACAAAATTATTTATTTTCCTACTTGCAGATAAGACAGCAAAACATGACAGAACTGCAAATTAAAGTTTAATTGCCTTAAAATGGCCTCCAGACTTCTAACATCCAGAGATCTATTTCTATTACTGAAAAAAATATGTTATGAAATGGGTGAATGCACATAGTATTTTTGTTCTTTGTTAAAATATGAATGAAGAATTTATTTCCATTACCCTTTTGATGAAAGTACACTCCGGTCTACCTGATAAAAATGTTTCTTGTTTGTATGCTTCAGACTTACAAAATACTTCCTCTAAAAATTGCAGATAAAGAGATTTACCTGGGTATATGGCAGAGAATGAGAAGAATATCTTTGTAAATCTTAATGGGCTTATAAATCTCATAAAGTGAGTAAGTTTGATATTTTAAAAGAATTACCAAAAATGGAAGGAGAAGACTGAGAGGAACAGCAGTAGTAATGCCCCTAATACAGAAAGAAAAAAAAAAAAAAACCCACACAAAACAAATATGCAATCTTTTCAGAAACTTAACATCCAAGGCATGCAAGCAGAAAGTTTCTGTTATGCTTGTGTTGGTCTTCTATCCTATTCCTTAACATAACAAAATGCACTGGGAATTTCCATAGGTTTAGGGACATTTCCAGCACTTTCTGGTAAAAGTTTGGATGAAAATATTTTGTTTTTTATTGAAGTGCATCTTCTCAGATCTTCTTAAAACTGAAAAACTATAGAACTCTTGTTTAAGTAATCTTTTAATTGTGTCACTGTTTAAACTGAGGAATTTATTACATTCACAACAGTAATCCTTCCTAGCCTGTAAAGCATGACTTTGGAACAGGTAAAGGAGCTAACTATTTCAGACTGTTATGTCCTTACTATAAGGAAATAGTGAAATTATTTTAATGGTTGATAAATGGTAAATATTTTTAATGGTGTAAATTATTTTACAGAGATGGAACTTTAGATTTCCAAAAGGATTTTATGCAAAGTATTCATCATTCTCTGAGCTTTTAGTTCTTTACTAATATCACAATAGACAATATAAAACTCTGTGTCACATGCTATGTTTTCTTGCTATGTCACAAGGAACCCAGCTGAGACCAACAACTTATTTAGCATAGGTCACTGAATAACTATCAAATGCTCAAAAATTCCATTGACTACTGACTGCAAAAGATTCAGAACAGTGAGTTAGAGATTAAAGACTTCATAAACCATTTCCATTCCACTAAGCCATCGAGTCGTCTCCTCCGCTTTTTTTCATTATGTTTGACATTTTTTATATTTAATCTTGGTTCCAGACTAGTAGCTTGTAGCTGTGGGCTGAGGGGATGAGACTTCTACAGAGACAACTCTGCAGAACATATTAAAAGGGAAAAACATGAAAGGTATGTGGAAAATGCAGACCATAGAAAGTTTGTTAGTTACTAAGTACAGGCACTCCGAGGAAAAAGGTGTGTTTCTAATATTGCTTCTGATAGTCAAACCAACTTAGTGACAAGGCAGCTGCTGCTTCAACACCTGTGATTCCTCTGTAAAACACTGCATAACCTTGCCTCTTATGGAAGGGACAGATTAATCACTGAGTTTTAGCCAAAATCACTGAATTTACTCCTATGTGGGGAAGGAGTGATTATAGCTCTCATTATTTGCAGGATAGGTCTTGTTTCCTCACCTGACCTCTCTCTCATTCTGCAAACCCTCAATGACAAAATCAACTGGATGGATAGAAAAAAGTATAAACAATGGCAACATGTCAGGTTATTTCCCCAAGAGACATGCTTTATCTATTAATTCTGTATTTATATACATGCATATATATGTACATACATATTTATTTACTTATTTAATATTTTAAAACAATGTATGCACTTGCATAAATTGTGTTAAGATATAATCTTAGAATATAGAGTAGTTTGTTTGCTTAAAGAGATTCAGAAAATATGGAAAGGGAAAGGCTAGTCTGCATTTACTTATTCTTAGCCCCAAAACCTACATAGTAACCTCATCCTGCCATTTCAGCACAGAGTGCAGGAGAAGCAGGCCAAAGTATTTAGGAAATGCAATTAAACAAGTTTCTTTTTATTAGCAGGATCCTTTTACTCTTAGATGTTTGTGTACAGGTTGATAAATCCCTTCTGAACGTGCATATAATGTAGTCACACATGCTCATACATGTATATGTACAAAAGAAAAAAAGAATTATAGAAATATCTGTGCAATTAGTATGTATTGTTTGTGTCTATATATTCAAAATGTAGTCAAAATTGCCTGTGCCACACTATATAACTGAGCACACAGATTTTTTTAATAAGAAAAATATATACATGTGTGTATTTAACTTTTAGGTAGATTGCAGGAACAAATATTTGAAGATGGTTTTAGATTACTCAGGTATGTTTGAATAATTCAGATTTACTCTGTATTGCTGACTGGTCTCTAAAATACAGTATCTAAATCGGAGCATTTGAAAAACTGAGTTTTAGCTAACTACATTGAATCGCTTGGAGAGAATGAAACCCATGTTTGATCTATTACTGTAAACCTGTTACAGAAAAATAAGATTTGAAATGTGTTTTCCACTTTACAGTATAGACCTGCTTTCTGCCCTAAATAGTGAGAACCCAAAAAGCAACAATTAATACTACCTTCAGCCTTGGCTGGTGACTACATGATAGTTAAAGATATTACACGGACAGAGAATGTCTACATTTGTACAATGACTTAAAGACACTTGAACATTTATACTTCTCTGTGCTGTGGGATCTTACAGCATGTCCTTTAGAAAAAAAACAGTATTTTGATAAGTTATCTTGGTAAAATTTTCCACTTAGTAAGAAGAGTGTAATGTGTTTTATTTCTACATCGGCGAACACACATACAGGCCAGGGCAAATCACAAACAAAGGCTGTATAAACTCTGGTTTACATTTTATTTTGTTTAGTTGGTTGGGTTTTCATTTTCACAGTCACAGTGCCATGGCTATCCTCAAACAAAAGCAGAATAAATTGCCCTCTTTAAGCTGCCTTCCTAAAGGTATCATGTCTGACTTCAGTAATGTGATTTTAAGTGTTAAACATTTGTCTTGGGCTGATTTGAATCTGCTCCTGATATTCAATCCCATAATACTATCATGTCAGAATCAAAACTGTTGGCTGGAGTAAAGTATCATGGGGCTCAAAGTTTGACTCATAATCATGAGAGGCTTCCCGCTCATGCTTTCGGTTTCTGGGTTTGGGGGTCTTGGTCTCTTCTGCTGAGCAGGCTGTGGGTCATGATGGGGTGAGGTAGGGTTATAGCACTGGCTTCTGCTTTTTGCTAAACTTATGCTTTTAAGTGGACTAAGGTAATTGTGCATTGAGTGATCTCATTTCCAGTAAAACTCTTTATCTGAACCCAAAATTTGTTTTTATTTGTTTGGGTTTTGGGGTCATGTGGTTTGGGGCTTTTTTGTGATTTTGGGTTTCTTTCGTGTTACTTTCCCTCACTTGTGTTGTGTAAGAGGAGCTTGTAAGTAAAGGCTGTGTTAATCCAGTACATCTCAACACTTTCCTCACCTTTCAGTGTGGACAGAGGGGAAGAAAATTGCACCCAACCTGGGTCTTGTCTCTGTGCTCATGGTCTTGAACTTGCTATGCAAACCAAAAAGCTGCCACTGCTCAGTACTAATCTTTAATCTGCCCAATCCTTGCAGGCACCTGTGCTGAGAGGCATTTTAATTCTCTACTTTGGAGCAAATGCTGAAAGTAAAAATGAAAAAGCAAGTCTCTGGTGTTTGTTTTGAAGATGTGATATTGTAAAGTTTTCTGCAGCTGACATTTCACTATAGCTCATATGGAGAATGCAAATGTTAAAATATGTATATTTTCCATGGATCGCCAGGCCTATTTAAAAACCAAAATCAATAGACTTGCCTGCAACAGAAAGATTTCTTGTCAGTTTTGCCTGCATTCCCCTGGCACTGCTATGTGAAAGGCAGTGTGCATCCAGTACTGTGACCCTGCACAAAGCCAATGCAATCTCAGGTTTCCTCCAGGAAAAAAAAAAACAAACCTTTCAAAATATTACTTCAAATTATAAGAAAATTACTCATCATGATTACCAAACATCAAGACTATTACAGAAGAAATGCTTTTAATACTTATTTTGAATCTGCAATTCAAATGTTTTTGGGTTATATTTCTAATGATTCCCAAGGTTCTCTTCTCCTCCCTCTTTCACGTAAATGTTATCTTTAAGCCAAGAGGAAAGAAAACACAGAAGAAACATAGACATTAATGCTGTTAAAAGATAAACACTTAGAGGAAAAAGTGTCTAAAAAAACCTAAAAATTCATCAACTGCTGCCTAAGCTGGTTAGTAAATGATCAGCAATACCAGTTTATAAATTGAGGAAGTTGCTGAGCTACTTCAGCTCTTGCAGCTTTTGTTTTCTGTTTCCAGCTGCTTCAAGATCAATCAACATTAAATGTATTAAAACAGTACTGTGTGGAATTCAGATTTTTTTTTTCCCTCTGTTACACTGTACAATCTCATTTGAGATTCATTTAATCTCTACTTTTTGAATTTTACTGGTTTCCTATTAGTCATGTGGATATCAGAAACATAACAATAGCTCAAACCATTTTCTAAGTGGTCAAGGAAAGAAATCTTTTATGTCAATATCTGAGCAAGTTATTTGTCATTTAATATTTTCCTCATACAAAATTTAATTGGTTTTGTCTGTGTGCCTCATGATATATTGATAGATGAAGAAGTCTTCTATTTTAAAGGGAAAAAAAGGCAATAATTTTTTTATATTTAAAGCTATGATAATACATGCATTTTTAAAATTTCTCTTATATGACAGTCATCTTTATTTCACAAATACATACTTTCTTAATCTAAACCTAATCTTGTTCTGAGGCTCAAAGTGATTTCAGGCAAATAAATAGTTATTTAATAAATTATTTTCAGGTCTTGAATTATATGCTTATGTCAACAAAAGTGGCTTAAGTCCTGGTGAATAAGCCAGTACTGACTTTCCTCCTCTAACTCCTCTCTACTTGGCTGGCATCATGTAAAGTGAAAAAGGAAAAATAATTGGTCTCTTCTTTTGACTTGGTAGGATATTATTGCTAATACTGACAAACAGAAAAAAATCTCAGGCACGCATGAACACACATTGCCTTTACTGTCCAACTAAACTCAAATACATATCCATGGCACACAGGAAAGAACATGACAGGCATACTGAAAAGAAAACAAAACCCCTCAAAAAAAAAACCCCATCTTTTCTTCTCTGTGAGCATTTAGGATGAAAACAAGATTGTGCCAGTTTGTAGGGTGTAATTACAGAAGGAGGACAAAGAAAACAAACCAAAAAATTTCCATTAGCAGGAAACATACAGCAACTCCTTCTTAGGGGCTGTAACTGGAAGCCATAATGTAGCACAACTTTCAATATAGTATAACTTGTGTTATGCAATGGACTTACTGTGCCTCCAGGCAGGCAAATACAGGTCCATGCTGCGACACTTCTGGCCAGAGAAGCAAGGCTGTTCTCTATACAGCTGGGTTAGCTTATAGTCCATCCAACCCAAAAGCCTGTCTATCCAGTTTATTTCTTTCTGAGAACCTAAACAGCTTACAAAAACCATAGTAACTGTTTCTATAAAGTTAATTGATATGCTGAGTAAAATTCAGCCCCCTTGGATATTGGTGGCAAAAATCTCACTTGTCACATTGTAGATGTTTATTTGATGGATCCAACACATAGATATAATAATGTTTCAAGAAATAATCAGTCAATCAGATTTTTATTGTTCTACAGATTCTGTTTATCAGCTTTAGATTCTGTGAATCATGACACAGATTAATCCTAAGGCAAGTGGCAAAGACATGGTTTTGTTGACTGAAGAATCTGTTCAGATTGCCTTGAATATCTTGTTTTCTAAGTGTCATTCATGTGGTGCTTGCAAATACACCTGGTGTATAACAGACAGTCTTAACAAGCTCACTTTTATCTCGTTAATCTCAGTGGCACCTTAGCTTAAAATCCCAAAGACAGTATTTCTGTATTCAATGCTGATTATTAAAATTCATTGTAACTGAAAGAATGAAGAGGAGCACAAAAAAGGTAGAGGAAATTGGGAAATTAAAGAACCAGCAGCAGTAGAAATATGCAGAATATAGTCAGAAGAATTGTGAAGAAAAAGAGAGAGGAAAAGGCCTGTTCAGGCTTGGTAGAGGCATGTAGGTTTAACCAGTATTCATTCCAGGGCAAAAGTGTTTTAGCATTTAGATGGGATCACCATCTCTGATGATGTTCAAGAGATGTGTGGCCGTGGCACTTTGGGACATGGTTTAACGGCCATAGTGATATTGGGCTCGATGATCTTAGAATCANGGAAATGGAGAGGAAAACCATGGAGATGGAGATGAAAAAAGGAAGATGGGGGAAATGGAAGAAGATGAAGAGAAAAGGAGAAAGATGGGGGCAATGGAAGGAGATGAAGAGAAAAGGAGGAAGATAAGGGAAACGGAAGGAGATGAAGAGAAAAGGAGGAAGATAGGGGAAAACAGGAGATGGAGAGGAAAGGCAGGAGATAGAGGAGAAGCAGGGTAACAAGAAAAAAACCCAAACCCCACAAAAAACCACAAACAAACAAAAAAAACTGGACTGTAAAAAAAAAAGGAAAAAAAAGTGATCCTGCTCTGGCAGGGGGGTTGGACTGGATGATCTTTCAAGGTCACTTCCAGCCTCTAACATTCTGTGATTCTGTGTTTCTGTGATTACTGTCTGTGTTATTTTAAATAAGCTAGTTACTTCACATCTGAAATAGACACTGAAATACAAAAGAGAAATTAGGAAGCCTTCTATCTATGTCGCACACAAAAGAAAAGAAATGTAATTGTATTAAACTGTTCATTAATATTTAATTTTTGTTTCACAAACTTGGACCATATAGAAGATTAATATATTTTGTTGACATTATTAAATTGCTATACATAATACTATAATAATATAATTGCTATTTTAAAAAATTTCTTGTCGAGGCAGATGATAATCTCTCTTTGTTCTTTCAGATTTTTTTCTTATATTCACACTGAAATGGAGTGCTTGAATTTCCATGATGCTGTAAGTGCTGTGATGAACTGAAGAATATTGCATAAGGCATCATTTGTTCCATGAAGTTAAATTGGTTGAGAGCCATTCCCTTGAACCAAGTGCATCCGAGAGCTCAAGAGGTATATTGTAAGCCAGCATTGGTTGAACCAGAGATCAGCATATTCCTGTCTTTGGTCCTGCAACAGAACCACAGATTCTGAGAAGATTAATTGAAGACTGTAATTTCCAACTGTGCCCAGGTATTGAATTTAAGTTTACAAAAGAGTCTGAGTCTCCTAAACATCACTAGTAAGTTTTGCTCCTAATTATCATCCAAATGAGGTATGAGATTGGCTTTGGGAAATGCCAGCACTATCTTTTTTTCATCTACTTGGAATTCTCCCTATTGCAACTTGTGGCTGTTGCTAATTCTCATGCTTTGTGTCTGTAAGAATGAATTCCTGTCAGTGGCTGCATCACAAGGAGAGTGAAGTCCTAAACTAAATGCTGACTAGGTACTGACATTGTGCCATTCCTCTTTTGGATATTCAATACCAAATGGCTCAAGGCTCTGAGCAACTCAGTCAAAGTTTACAATTGGTCCCTGACATACAAGATGTTAGACCAGATGACCTCCAAAAGTGCCTCCCAGTCTATGATTCAAGTTTGTAGGTTTTAACAAGAAAAGTCTATTACTGTGCTTTCCCTTCTTGTCTGACCCTGTTTTTATTGTATCCCGTATAGTTTTATTTTTACTTTATGTGTCAAATTACCTTAATTTTCCTGCAAAAATTCCTTTCAAACAAGAAAGTAATTTTTGATGTAACTTCTCTTTACTTCAAAGTGATAAGTAGTTTCTCCAAAATGATGTCATTAATCTACACACATGTGAAAGCCTGACACAGTGCATCAATTAAGACTGAATTGTGCCATTCCTTGCTCCAGTACCATTCAATTCTGTCATATGTTTGCATTACAGGTACATGTACTGTAACTCAGCATGACAAACTTTGGATTAAAAATATCATAAATTAAAAAAAAAAGAAAATACTGTAATAAATCATTGCAATTTAAAAACAAAACAACAAACACATATTAAAAGGTTTAATTATTTAAACATGCTGATAGTGTAAAGATTAGATGCCTGGGAAGTCTCCATTTTATATTGGCTTTTCACTCAGAGATCATAGAATCAT
>WBNM01037327.1:0-69543 GCA_013399055.1 Ramphastos sulfuratus
ATTCTGTGATTGGTTTATTAACAGGCACAGATTTGTAACTCAAAGCACAGAAATTACTTTTTCACAGCAGTTTTACAGAAAGATGTTTGCAGTACAATCTGTGACTGCAGCTCTCTCCACACACAGAAGTGGTTTCATTCCACTTCAAGACAAATGTTATCCTTAATATACTTTGGGCAGAGCTTAGCCAAGGGCATTTAAACAAAACAATCCAGCCCCTGCCTGGGTTGGGTGTCATCAGTGAGCAGTATAATCCCCAGCTTTATGCTCTCCAAAGCAAGGGGAAAAACAAAACAAAACACAAAAAAAGAACAAATACTTGTTTTCCCACTTCAAATGCTGAGGAAGAGGAGGTTTGTGCCAAGTATCAGTAGATTTCAGTGCATACTACCTCTCTACAATATTTTAACAAAACAGAATCAGATCTTTTCCAGCCAGAAAAAAGCCTACCTAATGTTCCATTTAAGGAACCCAGTAAGCCAGAATCTAAATGATTTTACACTCTTTCACTTAAGACTTCCAACTACTCCTGAAATGAAGAAATTACACAAATGTATTCCAAAGAAGGGCTCCAAGTCACTAAAGGAGCTCTAACCCCTTTGGAAAGGCATTTGAGCTCATCCTTTCTCAAGTGTAACAAAGCAACCGATCCTGCCTGCTCAGATTAAAGCAACAGAAAGCCAATTTACTGTTTTCTTCTGAAGCCATTCTCTGAGAAACATATCATAGAATGTTAGGGGTTGGCAGGGACCTCCAGAGATCAACCAGCCCAACCCCCCTGCCAGAACAGGATCACCCGGGAGAGGTCACACACATCACAGCACAACGACCTCTCTGGGCAGCCTGCTCCACTGCTCACCATCAAGAGGTGCCTCCTCCTGTTGAGGTGACACCTCCTGTGTTCCAGTTTGTACCTGCTGTTCCTTGTCCTGTCACTGGGCACCAGCAAAAAGAGCCTGGCACCTTCATCTGCACACTCACCCCTCAGCTAATCACAGAGATTGATAAGATCTCCTCTCAGCCTTCTCCTCTGCAGACTAACCAGCCCCAGGGCTCTCAGCCTCTCTTCACAGCAGAGATGCTCACCCTCACAGCTCTCCCTTGGACTCTCTCCAGCAGATCCCCCTCCATCCTGAACTGGGAAGCCCAAAACTGGGCTGTTTTTTTGCCAGGGTAACAGTCCATCATTCCTCAATGCCTTACAAACACTTCTGACATCTCTGCATTGCTTCCAGCAGCTTTCTGACTTGCTAACCAGGGCCACCTTTACTTCTACAAGCAGAGCTACACTTCCTAGGAGCATTTGCAATGGCTCCTCCTTTATCTTAGTTTGGAAATAATGGAAAACACTACAAAGTAAAATTTTTACCCTGAAATTGCCTGAAATGTATTCACTTCTACTTACCGTTTTGACTGAGGAACAATTAACAGTTGCTGAGCTTTGCAGCAGCTTTTGGAGCTGAATTTCCAGAAGGAAAAATACAACCAAAAGCAATGGAGTAACTTAAAAAATATGCATACTAACTTTTTGTTTGTTTCTAAAGGATTCCTTCTTTTTATCCACTGAAAGATTTGAAAAATTCCCTCAATACAGGAAAAAAAAAAAAGTCTTTCTTGGGAATATGAGACCATGTAATGGCCTACAACCAAATCTCTGAACAGATTGTACACCGAGAGGCTGAGAAATGAATTGTGAAGAGAAAAATAAAGATTTTCATTCCAAGTGAAGGATAAATTAGCATGGCTAAATGAAGGCTTTTTTAAGGGATATAGAAGTTCCAGCAGGTTAATGTGTATCACTAAAACAACAGCTCTGAGAATGCCATCCTCAGAGAATCTGAGAGAGCTTTAATGTCTCTCAATCATACACCAAGCTTAAGTTCTTTGGCTGCCCACCTTGAGTCATAAATAGATGTTCAGAAGTGGTTACCACAACAGAAGAGACACATTTATAGAAATTCAGTATGTTCTCCAGGCACTCTAATAGCCTTCACAGTCATTTTCACATGAAATGTGAAACGCAAGACTTCAAAACTTTACAAGATTCTCACAACTTCTGGAAAAAAAAAAAAAAAAGCAGGCCAGCATGGAGATAAAAAATTGGCTTTCCCAGCTGCTCTGGGTCACTGCAGTTACATCACCTCCTGTGCAGCCTGTCCTGGGTGATCCTGCTCTGGCAGGATGATCTCTGGAGACCCCTTCCAACCCCTAACGTTCTGTGATACATTTTCTCCCAAGGTTGCTACTTCCAGTCTGGTGCTGTAGGTGTTAGCTTTTGAACACAAGGGATTTGGCCAATGAATTTCACTTTATTTTAGCTAACACAAGAGGAAGCAAGTTTTCACCTTGCTGAACAGGAATTTAGTGCTGTTGATGAGAGGTGAGCTGAAATGACATCTCCAGTGGCCTCAACAGCAAGCAAGAAGTGAAAGTCCCTCATTAGCTCAATTTTTAAAGCTCATTCAGGGGAGTTGAGACAGCTTAGTGCTAGAGTAGACATCACAGGGGCTTGTCTCATTCCAAGTGCAAGGTAGTTCTGTCTTCTTCCTTTAGTTTTAAAGGCATGAGGATGCATTTCTGTGAAACTGCAGCACACAGTGCACAGATTGCTCATGGCTGGCACAAGATGTGTAGTATTTGGAAAGGCAGCACACTGCATAATTCAGTGGCTGTGCCTCTGAGAGCCTGATGGTAGTGCTAACTCCAGGAAATACTCCACTTGACAGCACTTGTAGCAAGGAAATGGCACTTAGCACCATAACCAGCAAGGAAAATTTCTCTCTCCGTTTCCTTTGTGCTCCTCTGGAATTCTGACTCCTCTTTCTTGAGCTGCTCCTGCTCTCATGCATTAAAGAGGATTCCTTTCTGAGTCTCCTGTAGTTTTTTCCCTATGGTTTTCTTTTGTTTCTTACCCAAAAACTGGGTAAGAGACTGCCTTTCCATCTTCCTCCTTCCTATTGTTTTCCAGATTCTTAACATTTTTCCCATGTCTCAGTTTTCTCTTGCCAGCTGCACCTCTCCCCACTCTGTGGTCCCACCCAGACTGCGGCAGGGTCTTCATTCTCCTCTCCCAGGAGCAGGATGATCAATAGATTCAGGCAGCTGATACCACATCAGCTGTATCATTTGAGATAGCTTCTAATCATCTGCTAGCAACAGTGAGTTCTGAACACCATCTGTTTTAAAGAAGTCCCAAAGTGCATTATCTGTGCATCTGTAGCATATATTCCAAGGCAGCATTTTAGAAACCACTCATTTCCTGAGCAAACACAAAGCTCCACCCAGTCCTACTGTTGCTCTTACCTGCAGCCCTCTCATCTTCTGGAACCGAGCTACAGCATCACTGATGGTGTAGACACGAACATGGCCCATGTGGAGCTTTCCGGAAGGATATGGGAACATAGAAAGCACATAAAACTTTGGTCTTGATTTCTAGAAAGAAATGTTTAGAGAGTTGTCACTGAGTTATTACTTCACTCAAACAAACACTGCACACTATATACTACATGGTACCAGGAGGAGAAACAAGGCTCTGCTGGGACTGATCCAAGTGAGCGCTGACAAAGTTCACTGAATCGAATTATTTGGGGCTGTAAATGGAGATGTTTTTACCAGACTTTGCTGCCATCTCATCAACTGACATTGATATATGCATGGTTCTTGAAAAATTATGCTTTTAATTCACTTTAACTCAACAAAAGATACATTAACATAACGAATCACCATTCCCTACCATAGCACCTGTGTTTGTCTCCACTCCTGATCTGTCCCACCAAAACCTGAGCACAAGCCAGACTGAACTGCCCTCTTGCCACGTTAAAGAGATGTTTTACTTGGTATTTACACCAAACATGGAGCTCAATCTTGGCCAGCTGCTCTTTTGTCAGGTGAACTGCAGTAACTCACCGAGTGCCTAACTCAGGCACCTGCAGTTGTAAGAACATCCACTGAAGTGGAACTGCAGTTCCACTACCTGTGCTCAGATCCAAAGACCTCTTACAAGCAGTGTAAAGAGAGCAAAAATCTCATTTAGTTTGGCTTGAGCAAACTGACAAAAGTGACAAAGAAACCAAACATCTCTGACACATAAGTTATTCCTAACACGCAACAATAGTAAAGAATCATAGAATGGTAAGGTTGGAAGGGACCTCAAAGATCATCTAGTTCCAACCCCTTGAGTACCACTGAACTGGCCACTGATAGGTGATTACTAAGTCCCTACATTACATTTCTTAGGTTAATAATAAATACAAAAAGCCTATGGGCAGCTCTCTACTCATATTTATCAAGCATTACTGCTGTGTCACTCTTGTCCAATAACAGCCAAACCAGAAACATCAGGAATACTCCACTGAAGCACCATACACTACCTGCCTCTTAAGGCCAGATGTTATTAAACCTACTTCAACTCTAAGAAGAACCCCAAAATATCATTACAAACACTATTTGGAACTTAGCATACATCTATGATCCCTAGGAATACAGGACTTGGGAGGTGGCAGAGATACAAGCCTGACTGAATGCTTGCCCTGCTACACCTATGCACTCCACTTTCACCTGTTTCCTCCCTCCAAGAGTCAGCCCTTTCCTCTCTGATACTGACAGAATCAGTTCTGTGCTGGAGAGAGGCTACATTCAGAAAAACAAATTTCAAGAGGCATAAAAAGGTTTTTACACCTCTGTGATTGAGCATAATTGTGAGGGAAAGAGTCAGAGACTAAGATGGTGGTTGTTTGCAAGAGCTTTTATTGCATAGGGAAGCTTTTCTTTCCTCCTGCAAGTCACTCGTTACTCCTAAGGCACTGTAAACCAGAAAATACTCCTGAAAGCCACAGAGTCCCAGCACGTAACATAATGGATCTGTCATAGCTGGTTGGGAGCAAGCTCTCAAGAAAGCTGTTTACAGAAGTTATCAAACCAAAAGATGATTCTTTTAATACTTTAAATAACTCCTACACGTGGTATAGCAATCAAAGAAAGGATTGCTTCCTAAATTTACAAATTCATACTTTTCTCTCACCGTGTTGAGATCATATTTATTGGTACTTCTTTGCGTCAGGGTTTAACCCTAGTGCACAAGCTACAAGGAAGAAAATGACCTCATCCCAGTCAAAACCAGGACACCACCTCTTACACCAGCTCTTCTTTTACCAGATAGGGCATTTTCCCCAAAATGTCATTTTGTCCCATCGCTATGAGGCAGCTGTACTAAGTTTCAGTTCACTTCCTTCCAAGAAAACAAGAAATTAAACAATTTCCAAATCTTTTGTCATGCTTACATCAGTTTCTGAAATTCTGCAGAACTGATCCTTTATCCTTGGCAGCCACCAACTTTCAACTCTTTTTCTTGTCTCCAGCCCATAGTTCTTCTCCCATCTCCCAGTCTCACTGTAAATAGTTCTGACACAAGCAGGAGGCAGTCTTCGCTGCCATTTCAGGCAGCCCAGCAAGCCCTTCAGCTGTCTCTCCAAACACCAGGAACAAGCACCAGCTCTCTGACAAAGCCACTGCATTCTTCCAGTTGTGGTACCTGAAAAGACAAACCCAGGCACTGCAGTCCTTGTAAGAGGACCTGCAGTCTATGGTCAGTGGTTATTACAACTGGACAAGAATCTGGTAGCTGTGAAGTCCATTTTAGCCTGATTTAGATTACTTGGCTGTTGTCCATAGTCCTTGCACTTCATTCCCTCGTGTCTGCATTATAAACTCATTTATCTTTTTATCTAAGAGGACTAACTGTGGCCCCAGCATGGAACAAACCTGTTGCGTTGGATTTCTACTCTCCTAAGACACAATTCTTGTATTCAGTTTTCCATGAGAGCAGGATCAGCCAAACGAAGATGCTCAGCTGCCTGAAGATGGAGAAGAGGGTGTTAGAAAAATGTAGAATGAAATGTGGTGAAGGGGAAGTTGGATGAAAGTATCCTGTAAATGACTGTATTTGTCATCACTGAGAAGAAATGGGGGAGGAGGACTATAATTAGGAGATCTCAACTAGACATTCTAAATTGAATATTTTGCTTAGGGCTTCCTCATCTGTACAGTCTCCTGCAAGAACTACCAGAGAAAGTTACACTGTTCAGACAAGATAAAATTTAACAAGGTGAGTAAGTAAAGCAGTGGAGTTCTCCTGCAGCTGGAAGCCCAGATAAAAGACTTCCTCACGTGCTTTAGAGTGAGTCTGCTAAAATAAAATGGGAGAAAAAGCAAACAGCCCACACATTTGGGATTGGACCCACTAAGATATTCACTGCTATTACTTCTCAGAGCAGGAAACAGGGCACTAACAAAACCAACCCTGCTCTCAGATTTTTGCCTCATTTTCACCTCCAATTCCTTTCCTAAAACACTTGTTTACATCCCTATTTCCTATCCTCTGTGTAGGGTTTTGTTCAGTTCCAGGCTGTACCCCAAACAGTTGTTCCATGCCAGCTGTTTCAGGCAGCTCAGCATTAACCTTGCAGAGCTGCAGCAGTAAAATCTCCATGCATAAAACTCTCTATCCGAAATGGCTTTCTGTTTCCCATGGGACAGCAGCATTAGCAGCAGAAATAATTGTTACACCACCTGAATGAGGTCCCGGGGAAACCAGGGGGAGCTGCACCTCCCTAACAGAGACTCACTGAGGCTGGAAAAGGCTTTCACCAGCTCTGTGCACAAAGCCCCTCGCTGCCTGCCTCACGCAGCTCTAACAGTGCACCTTTCCTCTCCTCTGCCAAGCAGACTCTTCAAAACCCTTTACCACTCACATACACCATGCTGGTGCTTGGAACCTTTTGCTGCTAACCCTAAAAGTCTCTCTGATTTATAGTAAGAACAAGCCCAGGACTGAATTGAAGATTCCCAGTGCAGGTGCATGAGTTATTTGGGCGACATCTAATTTCTCTACTTCCACAACCTTGCACTTAGCCCCAAATCAGCAAGCAGGTTTCAGTACCTCGCCACTTGGCTTGGTTTTGTTAATTGTTTCCTTATTGCTTTTGCTTTATTTGTATCACTTCCACTTATTTTACAACAGGAAGGAGTCCTTCCTTATGGCAGCCACTTTCAGCGCTGTGCATGTAGAGACTATGCATGTGAAAACACAGCAGTTACACACGCCTTGACCCTCCACTGAAGGGAGACAGCAAAGACACAAGCTAGACCCCACACCTGTGCACAGGTCAAGAGAAACCCACCTCTTGGTGCCACACCTGCCAGGGCATATCTGGCTGACCTCAGGCCCTGCTGCTCACACAAGCAGGGGTCAGAGCAACAGACAGGTGAGTGCGAAAGGGGCACAGCCTGGGGCACAGCACAGCAGCCAAAGCTCAGGGGCTGCCAGGATGAGAAGGAGAGCTGTGATCTGTGCTCTCTTTCCTGGTCTCAGGTCCTCTCATCCACAAGAATCATAAAATTGCTCTAGAGGGAAGAGGCCTTTAAAATCAAGCCCAAACATTAACCCAGCACTGACAGGTCCACCATTAAACCATGGCGCTCAGCACCACATCTATACAGCTTTTAAATCCCTCTAGGGATGGTGACTCCACCACTGCCCTGAGCAGCCTGTTCCAGTGAAGAAATTCCCAGTGTCCAACCAGTTCCAGTGAAGAATTTCCCAGTGTCCAACCTAAACCTCCCCTGGGGCAACCTGAGGCCATTTCCTCCTGTCCTTCCTTCCTTGGGAGAACAGACTGACTCCCACCTTGCTACAACCTCCTTTTAGGCCTTCGAAGAGAATGACAAGGGCTGCCCGGAGTTTCCTTTCCTCCAGGCTAAAGAACCTCAGTTCCTCCAGCCACTCCTCAAGACTGTGCTCTAGACCCCTCACCAGCGCCACTGGTCGTTACTGGACGCACTCCAGCACCTCAGTGTCCTTCTTCAGCAGGCACTCGTGAGCCAGAGATGCAACACCCAGAGACCAACGCCTTGGGTCACACAAGGACATACAGCACAGAGCAGAGCTACAGGCAAAAGACGTGGCACAAGGTGGCTCTGCCTTCCCAGGCTTGTGGGCACGGGACTGAGGTACGGGTGCCCCATCCCCTTCACGGGCACTCTGGACCGGTGCTGTGTGAACCAGGTTACAAGCCAGGACACTCCAACTCAAGCAAGGTGTCCAAGAAGGGAGGAAAGGGCTGCACTGGCGGCAAAGGCTTCGGAAAAATAAGAACCGATGTAAATAAGAATAGTAACAACAATAATAATGTTGTTATTATTATTATTTCAAAATAAGCATACAGGAGGGGAGATCTTTACTAAATCAGGATACTGAATACTCTTCGGTAAGGGCCAGCACACTTCACTCGCCCTGCAGTGGGGCAGGCACAGGGAAGCTCCTTTCTCTCCTCTCCCCGCGGCTCACACCCGCATTACAAACCCAACGTCCCCGCACAAGTTCTCCTGCACTTTGTTAGCAGAAGCTCTGTGGGGCGGACCACTGCTGCAGAAACAGGGAAGAGCGAGCGGGAAGCAGCCACCGCGGAGCCAGAGGCTCAGGCCCCTGCTCAAGGGGTACTGGGACACTGCCAGGTCAGCACAGGCAGGGCGGAGGCAGCGAGACCAACGGAGCGAGCGGAGGGCGCACGGCCGCGGGCACTGCAGGCAAAGGCCGGGCGAGGGGAAGAGGAGCGGAGCCAGGCGGCGGTCACAGCCGCCGGCCCGACAGGAGGGGAGGTCTGACAGGAAGGCAGCCCCGCACCGAGCCCGCCGCCGGACAGCCGTTACCTGCGCGGGAAGCCCCCAGAACCCTCAGCTCCCGCTCGCCGCCCTGGGCGCCGCCATCTTGGTCTCGCTTGGGTACGGGCCGGCGGCACCGCGCATGCGGTGGCCCTGAGCCCTCCCGGGGCGGGGCTGGGGGCGGGTTTCCGCGGTGGCGGTCGCGGCGAGGCGGACCCTGCCCGGCTGACCCTGCCCGGCTCGGTCTCGCCGTCCTGAGCCCCTGCAGTAAACGTCTCCGTACGCCAAGCTTTGAATATTTGCCTTGCAGTGTCTAGGACAAAAGGTTAATTTAAGCAGCGATCGCAATTGCTCCTAGCAGATGACCCGGGCCAAGATGCTGGTGGCTGCCTTGGGCACCTGAGCACAGTGCTGGCTCCTGCTCAGCTGGTTGTTGACCAAAACACTCCCAGCTCCTTTTCTGCCAGGCAGCTCTCCAGCCACTCTGCCCAAGCCTGTGGCACTGCATAGGGTCGTTGTGGCACAAGTGCAAGACCTGCCATCAGCCCTGTTAGACCTCATACAGCTTGGCCATGGACCCAAGCTGTCCAGATCCCTCTGCAGAGCTTCTCTACCGTCCAGCAGATCAACACTCATCCATCCGGGTGTCTTCTGAGGGTGCACTCAGTCCCCTCANGTAAACCTTTCAGTAGAGGTTTGAGCGGGAGGAGAAAGGATAAACACCAAGTAGTTAGCTGAGGAATAGCAAAAAGCAGCCCTAGGGGTCAGAAGTGCTGGGCATTGTGAGGCTGCATTTGTGGCTTTGTATTTCAGGTATTTAAGATGCAGAGCTAGGAGATCAACAGTAAATAAAACGATTAAGTGGGACTGAATCTCTGTGTAAGTGGCACAATGTGTGATTAATTGTGCTTGCCTCTGCAGCACATACAGATATACTGTAAAGCAGAGCTATGCTTTATACCAGGAACCATATACCATAAACCATGGATTTTAGGGCTAGGTTTCAGTAGCATTTTGTATTCGATAATTTTATTTTCCTTCTGTATTTTTTTTTAAAGAGGCAGCTTGTGAAATAAGGCCAATAGTTGTTTTGTGATCTCTTTTTGACTAATGAGGACAAAAGAAACCAAAGTCAATAAAGACTGTCTGTGGCAGCATAATTAATTCTGTGTCTGGCTGCATAACAGCCTCTTATCCTGTTGTCAACATTGTGCACCTCAGAGTTGGTTTTAATTACTGCAAGTAGTTTGTAGTAGCCTCCAAGGAACTACTCCAAGAAATAACTTCTCCTTTTTCTTTCCTGTGGATTGTGCCCTTTTTGCTGCAGGCAACTGTTGATTCCTTTCATTTTTAAACCTTTTCCTTCACCGTTGTGCTTCCAGCAGAATTTAAACCAACATATGCCCTTCGTGTAATGCAATGCCTACAGTAAAGTGAAGCTTTTTCTACTCTAGAGATAGAGGCTTCTTACATGACTAAAAACACATTCACTGAGCTCTCTGCTTGGTTGTGTACCTGTCAAGGATGCCTAAATTATAACCTTTCCATCACGAAACTGTATGAGAGCAGCTCTGGTGCTGTCCCCGCTTATAGACCAGCACAGTTCCTCACTTGAATTTGCTTTGCCATGGCTCTCTCCTTCGGCAGGCACCGGTGGCTTTGCTCTGAGCTCAGTGCAGAGCTCCCTGCGTTGCCGTGCAGGCTGCCGAGCTGGGCAGCGCTGGGGGCAGGCGGCGCAGCCCCGCTGAGGCTTCCCCAGCAGAACGAAGAGCTCAGGATGAGCTGAGACGGATTTTTCACCTCGGAGGATGATTTCCCTCGCACTGGTCCTGACGCCCTACTTTCCCGATTCTCATGGAGCTATCTGAGGGCTTGCGTCCCTGCTCACTCTGCTCACCGCAGGGCTTAGTGCCCGCAGGAGAGGCAGGGGAGCCAGCTGTGTCTGTAACCAAGGTGAGCCCTCGCTGAACTGCATTTTCATTTGGAAAATGCTCACAGCAGCTCACAGCTGGAATCAGCTCAGGAACCTGAGAGCTTCCCACTTCCAAAGAGCTGGCTGCCCCAGCTTGCAAATGAAAGCCTCTCAACTTTATGTACGTAAGTGCGGACGCTGTGGTAGAGCACAAGAGTGAGGGGAAGCAACAAAAGTAGGAAAGAATTATCTTGAAAACAGTTTGGAAGTCAAATCAGTGCCTCAAATTTGGAATTATGATTTTTGAAAATACCTTTCAGTTTCAGGCCTGTTGAAGCATCTAACATTAAACATATTGACCTATATTTCCCAAGGCCTGACATCAAGATTACAGGCGACTGAGCAGTAAGATCTGTGTCTTAGCTTTTTAATCCATCCATTGCATGGCAATATTGCATGCTCATCCTAACAATCAGCTTATCTATTCCTCTGGTTTGAAGCTGAGGATAATCGCTTTAGGTTAATGCTAAATTAATCACAATCTTAAACACTTCCAGGGAAGCTGGATGGGTGCTGTGCACAGGGAAGCTGGATGGGTGCTATGCACAGGGATGTTGGGTGAATGTGGATGCTGTGCACAGGGAAGTTGGATGGATGCTGTGCACAGGGAACTTGGATGGATGCTATGCACAAATTCAGACCTGCTGTGCCTCAGTTCCTCAACTCTTGCAAGCATTCTGTGTTCTGAAGACATTCACAACCAAGCAACCACCCTGTATACAATTTTCATCATTTGTATCCAGTTTCCTGGGGGGCAAGGCTTGAATTACTAAATAATGTGTGGTTTTATTCACTCTCTGCCTCACCCCTGGTTTATGTGGGAACACTCACCTGAGGCAGAGGTGCTGTGCCCCTCTTCCTCCCCCTTCTCTCGCAGTATGTTTGTTGTGTTAAAGCAGTGTGTGCCACTATATCAGACAAGAAAGCATAATGAGACAGACAGCTGCTAATTAACCTCCTCGTCATGCAGTGGTCTTCCTTCCAGTAAGACCCAGCCCCTTGTATTTAAAGCAGGTGCTGAATGGACACTTTGTGTTCACTGTGACTATTAAAACAGCTTTTTATGCTGATGGCCAACCCTTATCGTTCAACAACAAGAGCACACTTAAACTTTGAGATGGCACAGGCATACAAAAGTGCCCCAGATGGAAACAAATGTCACCTGCTCCCATTTCCCCCCTATATTTCTACACACAGTGTAATTACCAAAGGAGAAATTATGATTAAATCATTCTTTCCAGTTAAACAGAAAGCAAGATGAAAGGAGCCTGGATTTACCAAGGGAACACGGTGCCAGAATGATCTCATAGCTTTCCTTAAATGAGGTAATGGATTCCAAACCAGAAAATGTGGTAAATCTCATCTGGGCCTTAGCAAAGCACTTGATGCACGCTGAAATGGGGAAGTGTTTATGAAACACAGGAAGATGGAGGTTAACAGAGGGCATGAAAGGTGGGGGAAGAACTGCTTGGTGGGAGAGGGCAGAGAAAAGAGCAAGCTACTCTGAGTTCCTCAAGGGCCAGTGCTGGCAGTGCCTTCATCAGGGTCATTAGCACATGAAGTCAGAATCCTCAGGAAATCTCAAGCTAAGGGGACACTGCTAGCATGGAAAAAGATATCACACGCTGAAACCATTCTGGCTCTGCCAGACAGGTAAATGGGAAGAAGGGTTTGATTAGAACAGAGTGCCAGGCTGTGCACTTCAGGGACAAGGAAGAATTTCTTCTTTCTCAAGGACACTGAGGGACGAGAGAACTCTCTCTGGTGGAGAGAACTCTGGGTGTCACCAAGGATCACAGGGTGACTGTGGATCAGCCACAGGATGAAGCCCTGCAGAAGGCGTGCATGCCCACAGCACTCACCAGACAAGGCACTTCCACTTCAGTGCTTCATTGCAGAAGGCAGGGATGAATGCACACCTGCACACCACTGCTGCCACATTGCTCTGAGATAGGGGCATCTGCAACAAGTGCAGGGGTCACATCACAGAGCATGGCATAGGAGAGAGGCCATACCCTGCTGCTTAGTCCAGAGCGTAGCGGCTTTGGTAGGTACTCACTTCTTTCTAAGAGTATATTGGCTAGGCTAAAAGCAGCCACAGAGAAGAGCTATGTAAGGCAAAGAGTGAAAACACACATACCTGTATTGCACTCGGACTGCAAAGCAAGAGCAGGTTCTCACTGCTGCATCACAGAGGTCCCCTAACAGCCCTCCAGAAGAGCACCAACAGCTCCCCTTCCAATAACCCTTTCAGGACAAAACCAAACCTGTCAGCAGAAAAGGCAGTGCAGCACGATCTCTGTGAGTCAGGGGCTGGAGTAGGTTTGGGAATGCAAGTGGCCTGCTGAAATACTGCAGCAGGTCACCCATGTCCCTGTTTCCTTGCAAAGATTCTTACTTACCTGGTGAAGCAATGTTTAAAGGAGCCTTGCTCCCTGGCAGCTAGGCTGGGGTGACAGCGTAAGGCAGACACAACCAGGCTGTGTCCTTCGGTGCGGCAGGAAGCCTGAAGGACTCCGAGATGTAATACACAGCTGCAGCTCCTGCTAAGTCCCTTTCTGCCCCCCCTTGCAAACTCACTGAGCTTTAACAAAAAGGCCTGCTTCTCTTTTGACAGAGGGAAGCTTCTCCTCCCCAGCTCCAGCAAAACTGCCTGCAGGGCTCGCAGGCACCCAGCTGTACCGGATAAGCTCAGTCAGCATTCCTTACTCCCACTGAGATGGGCAGCAGAGGATGTTCTCTGCCTCCCAGTCTCAAAAAGCTGAACAGGAGGTGCAATTCAGCACTGGGTTTACCTCGATTCATGCTTTAGCAATTTCAGCACTGGAATCACCTCGATTCATGCTTTATATCTACAGGAAGATCACTTCTTCACTCTGGAATGATCTCAACCCAGGAGTGATGCTCATGGATGGTGGTGGCTCAACACTGCTCCCTGTCAGCATTTTTTTACAGCTGAGCTGTGGCAACTCCTTGCCGTTGGGGTGATAAAACAGTATGTGCTGCCAAGGATAAACAGTCTGGTTTCTTGTGCCAGGACACTGTGCCCATTTTATACCTAAGGTTAGCAGCTGTCTCTATTTGTCTGAGCTGAGCTGAAGAAAAACTGAAGACGACCACCTGGAAAGAAAAATTTACAAACCAACAACCTGCCAAAAATCTGGAAGGAGTGACAGAGAATTAGGTGGGTAAAAAGGTCTATGGGAAGCCTTCATCAGGCCATAAGAAAGAAGAAAAGTAATTAAATTACTGACAAAAGCTTAGAGGCTCTACAATGGTCTGCAGTTTGTGTGCAAAAGCTCACTCACAGAGTCATAGCATAGGCTGGGCTGGAAGGGACTTCCAAAGGCCATCTAGTCCAACCTCCTCTGCAGTAAGCAGGGGCATCCTCAACTAGATCAGGCTGATCTCTGGGTTTATAACCTGTAGGGACTGGCACACCAATCGAAATGCCAGCCAGTCTCTTCTGGGTGCTGGATTCTCACCAGACTGGCATATAGTGATAGTTCTGTGTGTTCCCACATTGGCAGCTGTTCTGTTCCATTGTTTCCTGCACTCCCTCACCTCCTCACTGAGCTGCTGCAGCTAAACCAAACCTTTCTCCCCTTAATCCATTTTGAGGACTCTCTCTTGACGTTGGTGATTAAAAAGTACAGTAGATGGCACCTCACAGCAGAAGAGGCTCCTCCATGATTTCTCTTCTATAGCTATAAACAAGCAATGATGGTTTCTCCCCTGGACTTCCTAAGTAGGTGAGGGAAGCCAAAGGAAGCAGTGGTAATCATTTTCACACCAATGAATCTGGAACTACAAGGGAGAGGATGCAGCAGGTGTGTGCAGAGGAGGTAACAGCAGACCTTGAGCCTCCTGTAACCAGGCTGGCCCTTGTGCTTTGCTTTGTGACTGCCAGCACAGGGCTGCAAATGCCGGCAAGCAGTGCTGAGCACTTTCAGCTCCTGCAGAAGTAAGCAGGACTCAGAGGTGCTCAGCCTGGTTCTGTCCTCAGACAGGAAGGTGGCACCAGACCTGCCCTAGGCCAGTGCTGGTTCAACCTCCACCACCTCCAGGCTCTGCTACCTGCCTGTGTCAGCTGCCTTCTCCTGTATCTCATGTGCCTCTCACCCACCAAACACACACGTGGGAGTACCCAGATTAAAAATAGCAGCCCAGGGAAAATGGCTGTGCAGTCAGAGAGCTGATCTGCAGCTGAATTATTCATCTCCAGGCATTCCTCTCGCCCCAGGATGGCAGTACCGGAGCCATGCAGGTGCAGCCTGGCTCAGAGGCCAGTGGGTGTCTGTCCCCTTGACTCCCTGTCAGCAAAGCAGATTCCTCACAAGTCAGCTCAGCTCTCTTTTTGTACCAACTGCCACGTGCAAACACCTTCAACCACCTCCCTGCTCCTCCCTACACCTCTGCCCTTCACTTTTACCCAGCAGCAGGACAAATGCAGCTTGGCTCTCACAAAGCAAACAGCTGAATTAGTGCCTCCTTTCCAGGAAGCCTTTGTGTGATGCCAAAACAGCACCAGATTTACCTGTTCTCTCTGATGAAATGCTGAAGGGCAAAGGGGGGAAACAGAGCTTTGGTAGCACTGATCATAGTTCCTCACTGGCTGGACTCACAAAACAGCAAGGAGCAGGGGAAAGAGGATTTTGAGTGGCATTCTGCTGTATGTTTAAGCGTGAATCATCCTCCAGCTACTGCAAAGTCTCTTTTTAGTTGGGTGTTGGTTTGGTTTTTTTTTTGCTAATGTAGTTGAATTTCATGCAGGAATATCTGAACTTTGGCTATAGCAGACGTTTGGGACTTTTAATATCTGCCTGTAGCCACACTATGAAAGGCAATAGTGGGCTTTCATCTCTCACCACTCCTAGCTGTAAGATGCAGAGGAGACGATCATTAGCATGCACTACTTGAGCAGTACAGCACTCAGTGAGGCAGGGACAGAGCAAGAATTAATTGTTGAAGAAATTTAAAAAGAAGAACAGACACATCTGAGAGCTTTGCAGTCTGCCCAGCCTCCAAAGAGCCGCTGCAGGGTGAAGATAGCTGTGGTGATGTCCCCATAAGGCTGCCCTGAAGGGATGCAGGAGAGTTTGCTGTGAATGCAGTGGCCAGTGGGAACACGGCTGGGCTCTGCAAGAGAAGCGCTGGCAGTGTCTGCAACAGGGAATGGGGTTGGCTGGTGAGAGCTTCCCACTCTAGCCTTGAATTCCTGCTGGAGAAAGAGCCACTCACTGAGCTGAAAAGGGACAAGGTGGATGCTGGGGGGGGCAGCAAGAGCTGGCCCGAGTGCAGGTTGCTGAAGGCAGCTTTTAACAGGCTGCTGTGGAGCAGGCTTCGTTTTTCACAGCCCACCAGCATGGACTGAACCACCTGCATCAGGGTGGTGGACTGTAGGGCTTGGAGGCACATGGAAAAGTGCTAAAGAGGCCATGCTCTGTGGCAGCATCCTCAGCCAGTGCCTAGCACCCAGGGGCTACAGCTGGAACAGTGCCTTTTAGGAGCTGCCCTACTGAGCTTTCCTGCAGAACACCTAAACCTCTCCCGAGGAACTGTGTGGTGGCAGAGCCTGAGCTGCACCTCACCTGCTGGATGCTGGGAGTTCTTTTTGCTGTTATTATTATTCACCCTGCCCTTTAAGCCAGCACTGCTGCTGATTTATGTGCTGTATTCCAGGGCCTGTTTCAAGACCCTGGTTTCCCATGAGAATATTTCTGGCTGATTTACAGGAGCTGTAGTGGATCAGGCCAGTAGGGATAAGAATGGCCACACAGAGGGTCTCAGCCTGCAGGCTGCACAGTGAGCTGTGCTGTAAAATATTTAAGAAAGAGCTGTCCCAGGCTTTTTGGGGGAGGAAGAGCAGGTTCTTGCCAACTTCTTTGGTTAGTTCACTTTGCAAAGAATTTCTTGTTGACAACTGACCATAATTTTCTTCTGCTAACTTTCCACCAATTCCTCCCAGCTCTCTCCTGTAGGTCACCATTCATCTGCTCTCCAGATTACACTCTCCAGCTAAGTTCCAGTTGCTTTCTTGTCTTTTGTAGCAACCCAAACCAAAGCTATCTGAAGCCAGACTAATTTAAAAGTTAGAATTCTACAATCTCCTGCTCATGCTCAACAAAAAGTAGTCCTGAAAGCCATTCACCAGTGGAATCACCTGGAGAATGCTGTGCCCAGGGCACAGGTAACGTGGCAGGACAGTGCCCCTCAGCTGGCTCTGTGGTTGCCTCTGCTCAGCAGATTCCCCTCTGCTTTGCTCAGCATCCTGGTGTGAAAACTTTTCCCTTTGTGTCTACTAGATTTGCTCTAGGAGATCCATGTGGGCAAGAGTGACACTTTTGAAGATGGGAATTGATTCAGTCTGTCCATGCCCTGCTGTCAGGGAGCAGAGGAGTGCCTGACATCATGTCCATCCCATCCATCCCATCAGCCAAGAAGATTGGATTTAGTCCATGGGCTTTGTGAAGTACAGCTTCTAGCAATGCCCTGCTGACTCCTGACCAAGGCTGGATGATGGAGGTTCTCAAGCTGCACTGGGCTAGGAATGGATTAGCACCCTTCATGCCCATGGGACCTGCCTCACAGAGCAGTCACCAGTGTGGATTATTTCCTGCTGCTACCTAGGAGAAGAGTTTTAAAGCTGCCTGTCACTCTCCAATCTCGGGTTGAAGAGAGAGTGCTTATTTTTAGCAGAAGTTACTCACAAACAAGAGGCTTTCCTGGTCACATCTGCTGATAGAGATGTCTGTAGTGCAGATGGCAGCACATCTAATCCTCCTGAGACAAACTTCCTGGAACTGAGCAGAAGACAAAGTGTGAATATCACAGCATCATTTAAGGAACTGCTCCTGCTTAGCAGCAAATCAGTCAGTAATCCAGAGCAATTATCCATAAAAGCCATGTCTTGGACATCCATCTGAAGCTGTAGATAAACAGCTCGATCTTTCTCAAGCCACTTGTCAGAGCAGAAGCCAAATGGGGTAATGAAAACATTGTTTTGAACTGGGAATTAATGAACAATTTGCTCAGTAATCACAGAGACATTTCTTGCCTGGCATAGCAAGATGCCCCAGGGGTTCCTTCCCTTCCCCAACCACTGCAGCCATGAGATAAAAGTTAGTACTTGGTGAGTATTTCTAGCTCAGAACTCACTTGCAAGCCAGCAGAAGGGCCTCCTGTCAACCTTCTCCTTGTTCAAGCTTAGTGGAGCAGCCTCAAGCTCTCATAGCTGTGCAGAGAAGCATTGAGGAGCACTGCAGCTCTAAGAGGCTGTGCTGACCCATTGCAAAGGCAATGCTTGAGGAGCAAGAGGCTTCCAGAACAGCCTTTGCTACATAAGGATAGTGGAGAGGTAAAACATTGTACAAACAAGTTGAGAATAAACAGCAGAAGAGGAATAAAATGCAGGCTTTTGCTGTCCTGAGAGATGAGGACTATAATGGTGTCGTTAAAGGCTTGGGGATTTTACCACTGCTTGATAGCTGCAGCCTGGCTGAGGGCTCCAACATAACCAGCGCAGGCGAGAACAGAGCCCAGCTGCTGCCTTTCCAGGTGAACAGTGGAATGCATGGGNGCAGCAGAGGATGTTCTCTGCCTCCCAGTCTCAAAAAGCTGAACAGGAGGTGCAATTCAGCACTGGGTTTACCTCGATTCATGCTTTAGCAATTTCAGCACTGGAATCACCTCGATTCATGCTTTATATCTACAGGAAGATCACTTCTTCACTCTGGAATGATCTCAACCCAGGAGTGATGCTCATGGATGGTGGTGGCTCAACACTGCTCCCTGTCAGCATTTTTTTACAGCTGAGCTGTGGCAACTCCTTGCCGTTGGGGTGATAAAACAGTATGTGCTGCCAAGGATAAACAGTCTGGTTTCTTGTGCCAGGACACTGTGCCCATTTTATACCTAAGGTTAGCAGCTGTCTCTATTTGTCTGAGCTGAGCTGAAGAAAAACTGAAGACGACCACCTGGAAAGAAAAATTTACAAACCAACAACCTGCCAAAAATCTGGAAGGAGTGACAGAGAATTAGGTGGGTAAAAAGGTCTATGGGAAGCCTTCATCAGGCCATAAGAAAGAAGAAAAGTAATTAAATTACTGACAAAAGCTTAGAGGCTCTACAATGGTCTGCAGTTTGTGTGCAAAAGCTCACTCACAGAGTCATAGCATAGGCTGGGCTGGAAGGGACTTCCAAAGGCCATCTAGTCCAACCTCCTCTGCAGTAAGCAGGGGCATCCTCAACTAGATCAGGCTGATCTCTGGGTTTATAACCTGTAGGGACTGGCACACCAATCGAAATGCCAGCCAGTCTCTTCTGGGTGCTGGATTCTCACCAGACTGGCATATAGTGATAGTTCTGTGTGTTCCCACATTGGCAGCTGTTCTGTTCCATTGTTTCCTGCACTCCCTCACCTCCTCACTGAGCTGCTGCAGCTAAACCAAACCTTTCTCCCCTTAATCCATTTTGAGGACTCTCTCTTGACGTTGGTGATTAAAAAGTACAGTAGATGGCACCTCACAGCAGAAGAGGCTCCTCCATGATTTCTCTTCTATAGCTATAAACAAGCAATGATGGTTTCTCCCCTGGACTTCCTAAGTAGGTGAGGGAAGCCAAAGGAAGCAGTGGTAATCATTTTCACACCAATGAATCTGGAACTACAAGGGAGAGGATGCAGCAGGTGTGTGCAGAGGAGGTAACAGCAGACCTTGAGCCTCCTGTAACCAGGCTGGCCCTTGTGCTTTGCTTTGTGACTGCCAGCACAGGGCTGCAAATGCCGGCAAGCAGTGCTGAGCACTTTCAGCTCCTGCAGAAGTAAGCAGGACTCAGAGGTGCTCAGCCTGGTTCTGTCCTCAGACAGGAAGGTGGCACCAGACCTGCCCTAGGCCAGTGCTGGTTCAACCTCCACCACCTCCAGGCTCTGCTACCTGCCTGTGTCAGCTGCCTTCTCCTGTATCTCATGTGCCTCTCACCCACCAAACACACACGTGGGAGTACCCAGATTAAAAATAGCAGCCCAGGGAAAATGGCTGTGCAGTCAGAGAGCTGATCTGCAGCTGAATTATTCATCTCCAGGCATTCCTCTCGCCCCAGGATGGCAGTACCGGAGCCATGCAGGTGCAGCCTGGCTCAGAGGCCAGTGGGTGTCTGTCCCCTTGACTCCCTGTCAGCAAAGCAGATTCCTCACAAGTCAGCTCAGCTCTCTTTTTGTACCAACTGCCACGTGCAAACACCTTCAACCACCTCCCTGCTCCTCCCTACACCTCTGCCCTTCACTTTTACCCAGCAGCAGGACAAATGCAGCTTGGCTCTCACAAAGCAAACAGCTGAATTAGTGCCTCCTTTCCAGGAAGCCTTTGTGTGATGCCAAAACAGCACCAGATTTACCTGTTCTCTCTGATGAAATGCTGAAGGGCAAAGGGGGGAAACAGAGCTTTGGTAGCACTGATCATAGTTCCTCACTGGCTGGACTCACAAAACAGCAAGGAGCAGGGGAAAGAGGATTTTGAGTGGCATTCTGCTGTATGTTTAAGCGTGAATCATCCTCCAGCTACTGCAAAGTCTCTTTTTAGTTGGGTGTTGGTTTGGTTTTTTTTTTGCTAATGTAGTTGAATTTCATGCAGGAATATCTGAACTTTGGCTATAGCAGACGTTTGGGACTTTTAATATCTGCCTGTAGCCACACTATGAAAGGCAATAGTGGGCTTTCATCTCTCACCACTCCTAGCTGTAAGATGCAGAGGAGACGATCATTAGCATGCACTACTTGAGCAGTACAGCACTCAGTGAGGCAGGGACAGAGCAAGAATTAATTGTTGAAGAAATTTAAAAAGAAGAACAGACACATCTGAGAGCTTTGCAGTCTGCCCAGCCTCCAAAGAGCCGCTGCAGGGTGAAGATAGCTGTGGTGATGTCCCCATAAGGCTGCCCTGAAGGGATGCAGGAGAGTTTGCTGTGAATGCAGTGGCCAGTGGGAACACGGCTGGGCTCTGCAAGAGAAGCGCTGGCAGTGTCTGCAACAGGGAATGGGGTTGGCTGGTGAGAGCTTCCCACTCTAGCCTTGAATTCCTGCTGGAGAAAGAGCCACTCACTGAGCTGAAAAGGGACAAGGTGGATGCTGGGGGGGGCAGCAAGAGCTGGCCCGAGTGCAGGTTGCTGAAGGCAGCTTTTAACAGGCTGCTGTGGAGCAGGCTTCGTTTTTCACAGCCCACCAGCATGGACTGAACCACCTGCATCAGGGTGGTGGACTGTAGGGCTTGGAGGCACATGGAAAAGTGCTAAAGAGGCCATGCTCTGTGGCAGCATCCTCAGCCAGTGCCTAGCACCCAGGGGCTACAGCTGGAACAGTGCCTTTTAGGAGCTGCCCTACTGAGCTTTCCTGCAGAACACCTAAACCTCTCCCGAGGAACTGTGTGGTGGCAGAGCCTGAGCTGCACCTCACCTGCTGGATGCTGGGAGTTCTTTTTGCTGTTATTATTATTCACCCTGCCCTTTAAGCCAGCACTGCTGCTGATTTATGTGCTGTATTCCAGGGCCTGTTTCAAGACCCTGGTTTCCCATGAGAATATTTCTGGCTGATTTACAGGAGCTGTAGTGGATCAGGCCAGTAGGGATAAGAATGGCCACACAGAGGGTCTCAGCCTGCAGGCTGCACAGTGAGCTGTGCTGTAAAATATTTAAGAAAGAGCTGTCCCAGGCTTTTTGGGGGAGGAAGAGCAGGTTCTTGCCAACTTCTTTGGTTAGTTCACTTTGCAAAGAATTTCTTGTTGACAACTGACCATAATTTTCTTCTGCTAACTTTCCACCAATTCCTCCCAGCTCTCTCCTGTAGGTCACCATTCATCTGCTCTCCAGATTACACTCTCCAGCTAAGTTCCAGTTGCTTTCTTGTCTTTTGTAGCAACCCAAACCAAAGCTATCTGAAGCCAGACTAATTTAAAAGTTAGAATTCTACAATCTCCTGCTCATGCTCAACAAAAAGTAGTCCTGAAAGCCATTCACCAGTGGAATCACCTGGAGAATGCTGTGCCCAGGGCACAGGTAACGTGGCAGGACAGTGCCCCTCAGCTGGCTCTGTGGTTGCCTCTGCTCAGCAGATTCCCCTCTGCTTTGCTCAGCATCCTGGTGTGAAAACTTTTCCCTTTGTGTCTACTAGATTTGCTCTAGGAGATCCATGTGGGCAAGAGTGACACTTTTGAAGATGGGAATTGATTCAGTCTGTCCATGCCCTGCTGTCAGGGAGCAGAGGAGTGCCTGACATCATGTCCATCCCATCCATCCCATCAGCCAAGAAGATTGGATTTAGTCCATGGGCTTTGTGAAGTACAGCTTCTAGCAATGCCCTGCTGACTCCTGACCAAGGCTGGATGATGGAGGTTCTCAAGCTGCACTGGGCTAGGAATGGATTAGCACCCTTCATGCCCATGGGACCTGCCTCACAGAGCAGTCACCAGTGTGGATTATTTCCTGCTGCTACCTAGGAGAAGAGTTTTAAAGCTGCCTGTCACTCTCCAATCTCGGGTTGAAGAGAGAGTGCTTATTTTTAGCAGAAGTTACTCACAAACAAGAGGCTTTCCTGGTCACATCTGCTGATAGAGATGTCTGTAGTGCAGATGGCAGCACATCTAATCCTCCTGAGACAAACTTCCTGGAACTGAGCAGAAGACAAAGTGTGAATATCACAGCATCATTTAAGGAACTGCTCCTGCTTAGCAGCAAATCAGTCAGTAATCCAGAGCAATTATCCATAAAAGCCATGTCTTGGACATCCATCTGAAGCTGTAGATAAACAGCTCGATCTTTCTCAAGCCACTTGTCAGAGCAGAAGCCAAATGGGGTAATGAAAACATTGTTTTGAACTGGGAATTAATGAACAATTTGCTCAGTAATCACAGAGACATTTCTTGCCTGGCATAGCAAGATGCCCCAGGGGTTCCTTCCCTTCCCCAACCACTGCAGCCATGAGATAAAAGTTAGTACTTGGTGAGTATTTCTAGCTCAGAACTCACTTGCAAGCCAGCAGAAGGGCCTCCTGTCAACCTTCTCCTTGTTCAAGCTTAGTGGAGCAGCCTCAAGCTCTCATAGCTGTGCAGAGAAGCATTGAGGAGCACTGCAGCTCTAAGAGGCTGTGCTGACCCATTGCAAAGGCAATGCTTGAGGAGCAAGAGGCTTCCAGAACAGCCTTTGCTACATAAGGATAGTGGAGAGGTAAAACATTGTACAAACAAGTTGAGAATAAACAGCAGAAGAGGAATAAAATGCAGGCTTTTGCTGTCCTGAGAGATGAGGACTATAATGGTGTCGTTAAAGGCTTGGGGATTTTACCACTGCTTGATAGCTGCAGCCTGGCTGAGGGCTCCAACATAACCAGCGCAGGCGAGAACAGAGCCCAGCTGCTGCCTTTCCAGGTGAACAGTGGAATGCATGGGGGGGGGGGGGTTACTGCTGCAATAAAAAGGGAAAAAGGATGGACTCGTGTCTGAGGCAGATATTCTCTAAAAAGACTCAATCAATACAATGTAGACAAAGCTCATGAGCAGAACAAAAATCATTCCTGTCTTTGCCCCTTTCTTTTAACTCTCTGTCTGCCCTTCCTACCCAGCCTCGCTGTTCAAAGGAAAATAATCTTCACACCTTGATACAAAGGTCAAACCTGAAGCCTCAAAGCTCACCCAGGAGGTACTGAGACCTTCACCAAACTCAGTGCAGGGTGATGGAGGGAAAGCTTCACTGCTTCCTCTGTGCCCATCTTAGCAGTCTGGCTGCCTGCCCTTCCAGCAGCCCTCCCTTAGTGCAACGGGGCTGGGGCTCTTCTTCCTCAGGGGCTCTGCATCCTTTTCCATACTGGAAAGCAAGAGGGGTTTGGGGGAGCACATGTGAGCAGGGCTACTCCCAGTACAGCCATGGTAAATATTAAGAGCTACTGGCAGCAGAATCTGCTGGCAGAGAAGGTACAACTAATTGCTATGTATGCAAATCACCATATTCAGCACCAATAACACATGAACCAAAGCCTCTGCTGGCTTTTTTTAGGTGTAGTGTGGGTGGGTGGAAGGTTCCTGTGTGCCTGCAGTAGAGCAGAAGGGCTAATGGCTCTGGGAGAGAAGGGAGGCAGCATGGACAGAGCACAGAGGATAAATCACTGGAGCATGGCCCTGAGGAGAAGCAGACAGCTCAGGGCTGAAGCGGGGCTGTGCTTGAGCAGGGGACAGAAGCTGCTGTGGTCTCTGTCACCTACTCTGGGGAAGGAGATCAAGAACCTTTTACAGCTCCAAAGGGTAATTTCTATGGCAAGTCAGTGACCAACAACTGAGGCCATGTGGAATGTCTGCAGTTGTGTGAGGTTGAAGCTGCTGCACCTTCCTCTGCAACATAACTTCATCATCCCTCTGTCCCTGCAGGGAATCACCAATGTTTGTAGGTGTCTCCCTGCATTCCTTGGTCCCATCCATCTTTTCAAGCATGAATCTCTCTTCTCCCTGTTTTCTGTCACCAGGATATCTCATGTTTTAGCATCCTGTGGGGTAAAGGCTGAGTCAGGGGATGTGTCAGAACAACCCCTCAGTGCCTAAGCAAAGCCCACTCACAGGCAGGACCACGAAGGGTGCCTGCACTTGGTTCAGCAGGTCCCAGAAGAGGAATATTCAGTCAACAGACCACTAGCTGCATTTTGCCTGCCCTGCTGAGCAGCCTCATGCCAGCCCTTCAGATTCCTTATGGAAATGGTGAACTCAAAGCATGGCACTTCCAAGGCTAGAGCATCTCACTGCTCTTCCAACGAACCAGATGATGCCGAGGCAGTCCTGCAGGAGCAGCAGCTCGGCTAGGCCACAGGTTAGCTCACTGTGCATTCATCACCCCTGCTTCAATTCCCCTGGCAGTTTGCATCACTGTCTGACAGCCTCTGCAAATGAAGCCTTCAGGCTCAAAGGAGCCCCAGACAGCTTTCTGCATGCCTCCAGTGAGTCAGTTTGAGAAGTGACTGCAGAGTGCTTCTCCGGGTCCCAAGCCCCACCTGCTACTGTGCACATTAGGGGCAGCAATAACGAGCCACAACTAATGCCACACACAGTTGCTATAGGACAATAGCTGGCATCTCAGTCTCCCTGGCCACTTAAGGATAGCATCCACCACGCTGGAGAGGTTGCCATACCAGGATTTAGAAGAGAGATTAGAGACAGCTGTTCCTTTATCCCTGTAAAGATGAAAGCTCAGAGGACAAAAATTAAATGCAATCCATCATCATTTTCCTCCGAGGCCAGAGCCAGCTTCAGCAGCAGCCCCTGCCTGCAGCAGCAGCAGGGAGTGCCCACACTGCCCACATGGAGTGCAGCCCTCAGTGCCTGGGGTGGGGGGTGCACAAAGCCACTGCTCTGCAGCTCCCTGGGCACTGTGTGCCAGGGGACAGACGCCCCTTTGCTTGGAAGAGCTTTGCTGCTGGAGAACCGGTGGTGAGCAACGTCTGGAGCCGGGAGGAAGGGCTCGTGCTCTTGTTGGCCAGTGGGACCTGCAGGCTGGGCAGAAGCAGCCTTGCCATGCTCCCAGCACCTCGGCGGAGGTGGACAGAGCGAGGCTGCCCTGCTCCACACCCAAGGTAATCTCAGTCCTCAGGAGTGGAGCACAGCTGCCAGGGAAGTGCTGCAAACTGTGCTGCACAGGCCAGGGCAGACATGGCTGCTGCTACACGACCAAAGCTGTAGCTATCAGTCAGCAGGCAAACACAAACCCAGCTGAAAATCAGCTGATGCCAATGTGCCCTCACCTGGTAAAGCGCTTTCTGTAGAGCATAATGAATCACAACTGCTCCTGCAGGCTGTCTCTGTAGGAGAGGTGAGAGCAGGATACGAAATTTGGGATACAAAACCCCAAGCAAGGGTTTTCTTAAGCACTGCCTATCATTCCTGCAGGATTTTCTGAAACATTTAGTAACATGGCACTTGTTTAGAAAAATCAGATCAAACCAACAGAGCACTGGGAAAAGTTTCCCCTCTGTGGATACATCAGACTGCCCCAGTGAAGCACTTGTGGTTGGCCCTCAAGGTTTGAAATGCTGTTAGGTGTCCTGCTCCAAGCTCATGTGCTGCTGTGATCTGTGGAAGGTGCTCCTCAAACGCAGGCTGCAGAGCCAAGCCTGGAGTAGGCTAGAAGGGAGCTCAGAGCTCATCTCCTCCAACCTCCCCACCATGAGCAGGGACACCTCTCAACGAGACTCAGCTGCTCAAGGGCTCCTCCAGCCTGGCCTGCAACACCCGCAGGGAAGAGACAGCCAAAGAAGAGGCCCAGGAGACAAGAAGAGCAGGCAGCACACCCTTCAGTGCAGAAGATGGTCTCTGAGCAAAGCCATGGCTCTCAGCTGGAAGCAGGCAGGTCAGGCTAGGGGAAGGAACCAGGAAAATGACCATTGCAGAGCCCCACGGGGAGCGGAACACATGCAGCTGTGGGCAGCCTCCTGCCTTCTCGCACGGGCAGAGAGCTGCCTTGGAAGCCCTCAGAAGCACCAGGCTTGGAGTCTGCATCCCCTCAGGGCTTGGGCAGACTCATCTGGCAGGCTTAGGGCTGAGGCCTCTTGAGAGATCTCCCACAGCAGTGTGATCTCCTGCTCATCTGTCCCATACTCACCACATTCGTGCAAGTCGACTGAGAGGTTTTTCTCCTCTGCCCTGTCACAGACATGCTCCACACACCCCTGGCACACACGGGTGTGACTAGACTCAGAGTACTGACAGGGGCATCACTGCCAGCTGCAGCCCCTTCCTGGCACATGGTATCTACAGCTTTATGTTCTTGAAAAGCAGAACCACAAAACTCCTGCTGAGCAAGCCATCATTTTGTCCAGATGCAGGCAGCAGAGCAGCCAGTGAAGATGTCTTTGTTTCCAAGGAGTTAGCCCCTGAGCTGGTGTCCAGAAGATGAAACAGGCCTGACTAGCTCCAAGTCCTCCTCTGAAACCCCAGGTGAGCAAGCCTGGCCAATCCTGCTGCATTACAGACGTTAGCAAGAACGAAACAAAGCTGCCTGGGCACGACGGAGCAAGGATGTTCTGCTCACTAAGAACTCCCCCGTGCACCTGTTCCTGTAGAAGCAGAGAGCAAACTCTCTCCGGAGCTGAAATCAGCTCTGAAGATGACATCACCAGGAGGCTCTCTTGCGGCAGAAGCTCAGAGCCCTCACAGTTACCTAGCAACTCCTGCACACAGCTCAACTCCGCGCCAGAGCGGCAGGGCTGGAGCAGCAGGGCTGTGCCTGGCTCTGGCACTCTGCAGTGGCAGAAAAATGCTGGGAACGTTACTAAAGACCCAAACTGCAGTCCCAAGGCAAACATCTTTAGGGGCCCAGCCTGGTGTGGCAGTGCAGGTAGCTGTCAGGCTCCAGCAGAGGCCACTCTGAAATGCAAGCTGGGGCATGCTGCTGAGACCAAGAGGTAAGCAAGTCTGAAGTCATACAAACAAGGTGGATGAGGAGGAAGAAAACCCTGAAACCACATGGCCTGAGTTAGCATTTTATCACAGCTCACTGTTGGTACTTCAACATCTTTCTTTGGGGACATTTTCTTCTTGTTAATAGTTTCATCGAGGCGAAAATGCAGGAACTCCTGGCAAGGAGCAAGTGAACAGTGCACCTGTTACCATGTCACTGATTCCTCCATTCTCTGAGCCTGTAGAGGATGATGATGAAGACCCAAGGAGTAAACAAAGAGATATTTGCTGGCTAGCAGGGAAGGGAGACTACTTCTTACCCTTATGCAGGTAGCTTGACTTGTCTAGAGCCATAGAGGCTTGGAACCTGACATTAGATAGGACAGAGGAAATACTACAGGAGTACTTCTAGGGAGGGATTATTTACAAGGTCTTGCAATGCCAGGACAAGGGGCAAAGGGTTTAAACTGGCAGAGGGGAGATTGAAACTGGATGTTAGAAGGAAGTTCTTTACAGTGAGGGTGGTGAGACACTGGCACAGGTTGCCCAGGGAGGTTGTGGCTGCTCCCTCCCTGGAGGTGTTCAAGGCCAGGTTGGAGGAGGCCTTGAGTGACCTGTGCTAGTGGGAGGTGTCCCTGCCTATGGCAGGGGCGTGGAACTGGCTGATCCTTGAGGTCCCTTCCAACCTTACCATTCTATGATTCTGTGATTTTACTTTCATAACTGACACAAAGATCTAACACCTTTTAGAGTCTTGCTAAGCTCCTGGCTTCAGTGGCTCTTGCAGGATGCTAACTGCACTCTATAAACTGACTTCCTTTTAGTAGAATTGAAATTGTTGCCTTCAAGTTAACATCTTGTTCTGTTCTATGAAAGACTCAAGAGAATCACCCACTTTATCTTCTCCTTGATGTGCATGGGGAGGGGGGGATACAACTCTGCCAAGTCCTTCTTATCCATGGTCTCTCCATACTCGGTGTTGTGAAAAACTGCAGCCTGTTCTCCTGCAAACACTGCTCCTGTGCACCAAGGCAGGGTTCAGGACACCAGCTTGTGCCTGTCATGGTTGTCTCAGCGTGATGGTCAGTGCTGCAGGGGATTGGGGGAAGATGCACCATCTAGGCCTCAAGGTTTAGTGACATTGAGGCCTCTAGTTCTGCTCAGCTGTCTTGGAGAGGACCAAATCCACCTGACAGAAATGTTGCTTTGTTGATGAGCCCCTGGCTGCATTCCCCTAGCAAGGAAAGAAGTCTAAATGAGTGCTGCTGTCCTGTCTAAAGCCTTCAGCAAACCTAGAGAGGAGAAGGACTGATTGTTCTTCAGCCTTCCCTTTTTCTTCTCAACAAACTGTTAGGAAAGAGTAGAAGCTGCTAGAGAGCTAACAAGAATAACAGAAATCTCTGCAGTGCAAGATGTGTGGAGGCTCAGGGAGCCGTGGTGCCATCTGTGCCTGTCTATTTACAGCCAGAACAACTGACGCCCGGCTAATGGTGAGGAGAAGCAGAGCATCATGGCGTGGAGACAGCTCTCCAACCTCACAGAAAAGCAGCTTGCTGGAAAGGGGAGAGGAATGGGCACAGTTTGCACTCAGGCTTTGCTGATGGAGTGGTGGAAACAATCGCTTTGTTTCAGCCACATTCTCTGAACCATCTTCAGCCAAGGCTCCCAGGTAAGTTTTTGGCAGCACCAAGTTTCTTACACGCAAGACCTGGCATTATGGATGGATCCATGGTTACAGCACAGGATCAGCAGGGGGAAAGGAAATAAGCTGCGAGAGCAGTCTGCTTCTTTTGATTGAAACACTGATGTGTTGTGTTTGGTACAGCTGCTGTGAGAACAGAGCAGGTACCAGCTGAAGGGGTGAAGGAGCTCTGCCCTTCTTGCCAGACCTTTCAATGCAAATGTGCTCTGCAAACATCCACCGCGGGGCTGAGACGTTCAGCCCCTTTGAAACATAAGGAACGCACAGGGTTTAAAGCCACTGTATTTACCTCTGTGCCCTCAGCCATCATTTCCGACCCTGTCACTCGATTAGCCTCCAGCAGGGGTAAGAGACTGGCCTGGAAGAAAGTGCTGTTAGCACGGGGAAAGGCTGCAGGCAATCACTCACCTAATGAATGGAGCTAGGGGCACTGGGAAGCGGCGGGGGGGGGGGGCAGGGGATGGTCTGAAGCAGGACACGCATCCAGGGAACGGAGAACTTGGGCACCAGAGAAAGTTCCAGGTGAAGGAAATGAAAAGTAGAAAGGAAGGAAAGAACCATTTGGACCGGAGAGGTTCCTGTACAAGGGATAAAAGTAAGATATATAAAAAACCCAATTAGGTTTCACTTAAACCTCAGCTTCAGAGGAACTGCTGCATGTAAAGAAGTCTCTACGAATCAGAGACTTCTCCCAGACTCCCAAGACTTCTGGGTTTGAGTGCTCAGCTGTTGTCCTTGGACGTTTTAGATCCTAATGATAAAGAAAAGTCCTAAGTGGCAGCCGAAGTGCTAAACGCTCCCAGACAGTGTGCTAAGTCTGCTTGCTGTTCTGTCTCTGTTGACTTCAGCGAGCAGCGAATGACTCTCTCCACCCCTTTACGTGTTCTTGCATTTCTTTACCTCTTTCAGAACAGACAGCTAGCCCTCGAGGCACAAAGCAGAATGGAGAAGGGATATCAGCCACAACCCAGACGAAGAAGAAATGGTCAAGCCAGGACTGGGTTTGCTCACAGGGAGTCAGGTGCCCGTGGATGCAGGGGGCATTGGCATTAGCATCCCTAAGCAGAAGCTCTGGAGGAAAAGCTTTCAGGATCCTGCTTGCTCAGAGACAGGCTCCTGCTCGAGCCCGGGTGTTTGCCCAGCTGTCAACTGCCAGGGGATGAAGGGACTCATTTTGCTGGTAACTTGTGAGTCTACAGAAACGTTCTGTGACCATCCAATTGCTGCCTCAAACCATCTCTGGAGGCCTCCACCAGCCTCTCTCTTCATAGGTACAGCTCAAACCTTCTAATTAACAGCAGTGCTTCTGAAGATTGTACCACCAAATAGCTGCAAATTACTTCTCTCATTTCTCTCTTCATTGCATTCCTTGTTTCCTTTAATGCTGCAATGCCTTTTTTTCCCCCATGACAACACACCACCAATGCCTGATAACACCTTGCAAGTAATTGCTAATATTGAAAATGTTATTTTTCAGCTTTAGTCTTGCAGGGGCTTTTCTTTGACACTGTCTGGGGTTTCTTCTTACTCCTTCAGCTTTTTCCAGTCTTCAAATAACTGATTCTCCTTTTTTTCCCCCTGGAATTCAAATTCTCTTTGCTCCTGTTCTCTGCTTTCCCTCACCCCTGCTTTCTCTGCTTTTTATTCCCCGCGCCGCCGCCGCCCACCCCCNCCCCCCTTTTTAACCAACTATGGCAAATGGTTCTCAGACCACATGATGCCATGTGTAAATGGGAGAATGCCACCCACTGTAATGGGTGAACTGAACCATGGCTACATGACTTCACCTTGGATTTTGGGTGAGGAGTGTGTGTCCAGCTCGCTGTGATCTTGTAGGTAACAAATCATAGAATCACAGAATGGGTTAGGTTGGAAGGGACCTCAAAGCTCAGCCAGTTCCAACCTGCCCTGTGCCATAGGCAGGGACACCTCCCACTAGAACAGGTCACTCGAGGCCTCATCCAACCTGGTCTTGAACACCTAAAGGAAGGTTGTGGAGCACAGAAGCACCCAACGTGATCAAAGATCACATTCTGTGCTTCTGTGCTCCACAACCTCCCTTNTGCTCTGGCAGGGGGGCTGGACCAGATGAGCTTTGGAGGTCCCTTCTAACCCCTGACATTCTGTGGGTCTATGATGACTCAGACTGTTCCAGGCCTTGACAATCCTTTCAGGGACAAAATTTTTGCTGATGTCCAACCTAAACCTGCCCTGGTGCACCCTGAGGCCACGCCCTGCAGCTGTTCAGTAGCAACAACCTTTTCACTTCTTAGGCTATTTTACACAAATCAAGCTCCTAATAATAGGAAAATAAAGACATTAGGGACAATTTTGGTTTTCTGTGAGCCAGGACAATGCCAGGACAAGGGGCNCCTCTGTATGTATGTCTATGTCAATCTATAGGTATGGCTACTACACATCCTTACCAAAACTAAGACGATTTCATCCCTAACAAAGAATCATAGACTATTAAATTTGTTTAGGCTGGAGAAGACCTTCAAGATCATTGACTCCAAACGTTGATCTAACACTACCAAGTCCACTGCTAAACCACCTCCCTCAGCACCACATCTCCACATCTTGTAAATCCCTCCAGGGGTGTCCTGACTTTATAAATATGTAAGGGGTGAGTGGCAGGAGGCTGGAGCCAGGCTCTGCTGGGTGATGCCCAATGCCAGCACAAGGGGCAATGGGTGGAAGCTGAGGCATAGGAAGTTCCATGGAAACATGAGAAGGAATTTTTTCTCTGTGAGGGTGACAGAGCCCTGGAACAGGCTGCCCAGGGGGGTTGTGGAGTCTCCCTCTCTGGAGATATTCAAGACCTGCCTGGATGTGTTCCTGTGTGGCCTGCTCTGGGTGATGCTGCTCTGGCAGGGGGGCTGGACCAGATGAGCTTTGGAGGTCCCTTCTAACCCCTGACATTCTGTGGGTCTATGATGACTCAGACTGTTCCAGGCCTTGACAATCCTTTCAGGGACAAAATTTTTGCTGATGTCCAACCTAAACCTGCCCTGGTGCACCCTGAGGCCACGCCCTGCAGCTGTTCAGTAGCAACAACCTTTTCACTTCTTAGGCTATTTTACACAAATCAAGCTCCTAATAATAGGAAAATAAAGACATTAGGGACAATTTTGGTTTTCTGTGAGCCAGGACAATGCCAGGACAAGGGGCAATGGGTTTGAACTGGCAGAGGGGAGATTGAAACTGGATGTTAGGAGGGAGTTGTTTGCAGTGAGGGTGGTGAGACACTGGCACAGGTTGCCCAGGGAGGGTGTGGAGCACAGAAGCACCCAATGTGATCTTTGATCTTTGATCATGTTGGGTGCTTCTGTGTTCCACAACCTCCCTGGAGGTGTTCAAGGCCAGGTTGAATGAGGCCTTGAGTGACCTGTGCTAGTGGGAGGTGTCCCTGCCTATGGCAGGGGGTTGGAACTGGATGATCTTTGAGGTCCCTTCCAACCTTACCATTCTATGACTCTATGATTCTATGATCTTCCCATACTGGGTTTCTTGGCAGTACTGCATTTGGCATCCAGCAAACTTCCCTGCTTTGGCATTTCTTGGTTGTGTCTCCTTTTGCAAGCCAAAGGTAGCTATTGTAGGCACAAGGGGAGGATTTGCACCTTTCATTTGTTAATGTTCACAATCGAGCTTGTTCCTTAAAGCAAGCAGAGGGTGAGCTGCTGCTGTGTATCTCTCCAGATCCCCCAGGGGAGTGTGATCAGAGGAGCTGAATGTCCTGCGTGGGCTAGAGCGAGAGAACGTTTCACATGCAGGCACTCAAACAGTGCTGCAGTTTGCCTGTGGAAGGGGCTGTGAAGACCTGCCTCTGTTTAATAGGCCAGAATATATCCAGGAGATGTTATAAATTAAGTAACACTGACTTAGGATTCAGTGCATTGCCAAAAATAAGCATAGCAAGTACTCTTAGAATGGAGAGTAAAAATAAAAGCAGGACTTAATCTTCTGGTAAAAGGAGACATTACTGGCTCCAGCCAACTTAACCATTTAATCATGGAGTAAAACCATGACTGTTGCCATGCACACTAAATAAGTGTTGATGCACACTACAGAAGGGCTGAAGGTGGGGAGAGATGTCTTATTACAAGCATCAGCACAAAAATCTCTATCTGGACTGCAGAAAATCATCACAAAACTAGAGCAGAGATCCCCTTGGTGTTCAGCAAATCCCCTCAGACACTGGCAAGCATTGCTGGGTCATGCAGGGCTTCTGAGCACAGGCATCAACATGTAATATGGAGTGGCCACAAACTCTCCCTTTTGGAGACTTGTAGGAGGTTTGCCATCCGTGCCAGCAGTAAAGGCTGTCTTGGGTTTCACTAACTCTGCAATGCTCCTGATGCCTTTCCTTCTGCTCAGGAACTGAAGAAGAAAACGACACTGCCTTTCCTGCCAGCTCCAAATGCTCTGCCAGTTCTAGAAGAGATCTCCAGGCTGAGCTGCCCCTCCAACTCCAAAACATAACAGAACTCATCAGCTCAGTTCCTGCTTGTGTAATTCATTTGTACCCTGCCCAGCTGCATGCAAGGGTTAAAAAAGATACAATTAGTCTCCTTCTCTGTGCCCACCTCTGGCCCACACAAACCCTTATTCAGCCTGTCACTGTCAGCAGCATTATCCAGGCCTCTGCAAAGAGGGAGCAATGACTAAAGTGATGGCAATGCAATTCAGAACTACCTTGCCTTTGTAGCCTGCACAGCACTGCTGCAGCTCCCTCTATTAATAACCTGTAGGAATCAGCTTCTATTTACGTAGCACTTCTCTTCCCAAAGACTCTTGGAGTGCTTTTCTAACCTTAGGCATCCTTTCATTCTTTCCTGACAAGCAGGGCTCAGTTTTACCTTTATGGCAAACTTCAGGCAAAGGATGGGGAGAGAAGCAGCCTAAGCCTGCCCACCCTGCAGAATCTCCAGCTCCTGACGTGGGCTGCAAGTGTCCCAGGCAGGTATCATGACTGCAGTGCCTGGGGCTCACTCTGTCCTTCCCTCCCTGCCTCCCCTCTTGCTGCACATGAGCTCCAGCAGCCAAGAAGGACCACGCTGGTGCTGGCTGGTGATGCTCCAGTTTCCACTCCATCAACGCTGAGCTCACCTCCAGCAATCTCTGTGGTGTTAAATTAGTAGTTTATTCAATTTAATTAAGAAGTACTGGAAGCTTCTGGGAATTCTGGGAAGAGAAATCCTCCACAACTGTTGCTGTTATTCCTCTGTGTTACTTTTGGACTTCAGAGGCACCTACAGCCACCACCAAGAGCATTCTGCTAGGTGCTGTAGCAGCATCTGCCGAGTTGCAGCTCAGTGCTGTTCAGTTGAAGGTCAAAAGGTAACAGGAGATTCCAGTTAAATACAGGTGGTAAAAGACTGGCACAGGCTGCCCAAAGACTCTCCAGCCTCCAAGATATTAAGAAAACTGACCAGACGTGGCCCTGCTACAGCTAATCCAGATGAGAGCAGGAGGGTTGGACAAAGTGGTCCAATAGTCCTGTCCAACTCCAGCTGCTCTGTGCTTCTGTATGCTTACAGAGAGCAAAACACAGGCCAGATTGCTGAGATGCTTCTCAGTTCTGCTTCAGAATGATTCTATATTGACTGGTTCAGTGTCAGAACAAAAACTACACAAGGATGCCCAAAGCAGAAAACAGCTGATCTTGGGACCAGTGATGGGGTTTTGAGCAGCTGTATTGTTACAGTGCCTGTTTTCTGTGGCTTTCTAAGTACAAGTCGAGGCTCTGACAGCCATTCAGAGACACTCCAAAAGCCACGACCAGAGGAGCATCCATTGCTTTGGGGCAGAGTGCCACATCTGCTTGGCTGTGGACAGGAATGCCTGGATCAGCAGGTATCAGAGTCAAGAGGCACAGACCAAAATCAAACAGCAGAAGAATGAGCAAAAGTTAATGGGAAGGAAACTGGAGAGCTTCTGAACCACGATATTCAGGTAACCCTGACCCAGATTTCTGAGCAAACTGCTTCCCTAAGCTCTTGCTTTTGTGGCCCAGTGCTGGTTCCTGTTCAGCAAAGCAGAGAGACAGGCTCTGCTCCAGCCGCTGCTGGCAGACACTATTGATCTGGCAGGAGGAAGCAAAGGTAGCCATGGAGTACTTCATGGCAGGGCTGGAAGTTAATTCAATATTCTGATACAGACAATGCAAGAGAAGTAATGATCTTGTAAGGCATTAGGGCTAATTAAAGTATTATAAACTATCAGATTATCCTTGCTACTCTGGTGGTCCACTGGTGTCAGCATCCCTGGTTGTCACAGCACACAGAAATCCCAGAGAGACCCATTAAGGTCTCCTGCCTTGCAATAAGAATGCAGGGGGTTATTTTTAAACTCTGCTTTGAGCTCTCTCGTTTCACCTAGCTACACCAGGTAAGAAAGGACCAGCTAAGCCTTCCTCTAGGCTCTGGGACCTGCATCCCAGAGCCTGAAACCAGGGGACCATTCCTACCAGCAGAGCTTGTGTACCGCATAGAGGTAGAGATGAGAAGAGAAACAACAGCTCCATTCACAGCTAGAACTCAAGGAGAGGCATCTGAATATGGTTATTGTGACAGATTACCACCTACCAGTCTTTCTGAGAAGATAAAAAGGCAACTGTCAGCTCTGGGTGCTATACAGTGACATAGTAAAAAATGCCAGAGGCAAGTGCAGTGCTGTGAGTGATGGATTCACAGCATCAGAACAGCAGCGCCTGAGCGGGTGGCCTAAGCAAGAAACCTCATGGACTGCTCTGGGCTGGTGTCTGGCCTTAGACTGCTCTGCAACACACATCTCAGGGCTGGTGTCTGGCCTTAGACTGCTCTGCAACACACATCTCGGGGCTGGTGTCTGGCCTTAGACTGCTCTGCAACACACATCTCGGGGCTGGTGTCTGTCCCTCCTTAGTTTGCAGAATCAAGCCAAGATACAGTCCAAATCCAGGCACACCTTCTAAACCTAGTCAGTTCAGTGAAGACTTGGGCACGTAACATCAGAGGCTACATTCCCTACTTAAGGAAGATCAGGTAATGCTGAGTGAATATTAGAGAGCAAGGTGCTCATACTGCATCTCTAAGCATCTCCTTCTGCTTCACAACACTGGGAATATTTGCATGAAAACAGAAGATTTTTGTTTCTGAAGAGTCTGTGTTCCTCTGCTGCTTGTTCAACAGGTCAGGTTTAGAGGCTGAAACCTGCATTTGTTCTCACTTGTGCACCCCCACATGAAGGGCTCAGTCCTTGCCTATGGCAGGGGGTTGGAACTAGATGATCCTTGAGGTCCCTTCCAACCTTACCATTCTATGATTCTATGATTCTTCCTACCACACAGAAGAGCCTTCATGAGCAATGGTCCTGCTGAAAGCAGTCAGGCCCCTTGGTCATGTGCTGACTCTGCTGCAGCAGGACAAGAGTGCTTTAGAAGTTAGGAATTGAAGCTCTGCCTCCTTTGATTTTCCTGAGGCTGCACCAGCTTAGCAAAGATACAGCAGAGATGTCTGAGCAGAGTCTTGGGCTCTGTGCCTAGTTACAGCTCAGACAGTTGTTGCAATGTCATATTGATTGTGACCACTGCTGGGAAAAGAAGTACCGGGAACTAGTGAGTTCCCCAGGAACAAAGAACCTTTTGTTTCCTTTTAAATCTGGTTCCTGACTAACAGAGGCACAGCTGAGGGCTTTCTGAACCTGTCAGGGGAGACTGCCTGTTTCACAACTATGGTGCTGGACTGTTGAGTGGAATGAGAAAGGTAACCATCTTCTCTGGACACCTTAGGCCTGCTTCTCAGCTGAAGGAATGGGTGGGCTGGGCTAGTGGTGCCTGCTTGGGTGACTCAGCCCCACTCACCGGTGCTGACCCTACCAGCAAGAGTTAATGCAGTTCTGATGACTCACCGAGGCACACAAATCTCTTCTCCACTTTTGACACACAGCAGAAGTGCCTCACTGGAGAAGGGACAGCAGGAGAGGGCTCCCAGACAAGGGCACAGACACGAGCAGTGTGCAGACCACCACAAGTGGTACCCACGCATGGCCTGAGAACTCGAGGGTCTCTGCTCCCACACCTCCACCGCTGCAGCAGCTCTGGGAGCTGCAGTCTAAGGTGCGGATGTGTAGCCTGTGGGCAGGGAGGGGTTTAGCTTTGACTGCTAATTTTACAGATGATGCTGTTGACACTGCAGTGCTTTCAATGTCTCTGCTTTGTTTTAATGCAGCATCTCCAAAGCGTCAAGATTTGTCTCAGCTGTCTCTGCCAAGAGCTAGCCAAGGCCTGTGCATCTTCCCTGCTGGATGCTCCTCCCTGGCTGCAGCACCTGGGGCTCTCTCAAGTTCATTCATCTGGACATGGCGCTGAGTTTTCCACAGTCCAGCTGCTCCAGATGCAAACTCCTTGTGCTCACCTTCAACAACCCCCCCAGCTCAGTTACAGGATCTGGATCTCACTCTCTCCTCTGGACTTGGACTCTCATTCACTTGTTTGGAAAAGTTCTGTAGGACACAGACTGTCATCACCAGTGTCTGCTGCGTGTCTGTCTCCTGTGCAGGACAGCAAAACTGAAGCTTAGGCAAGATTCAGCCCTGGACTGTATTTATTTTGGTTTGTAACTACCACATTTGCTGCTCTTCTATTGTATTGGTAGCCTGACTGGAACTATAGCCCATTTAGCCTGATCTTTATTTCATCAGCAGTGTTGAAGTTTGGCTGAGACTGGCAGATGGATACATTGCCAGGCTGACAAAGGTAATGAATCCCTGTTAAACGGTCTGTGAGGGCAGAACTGGGAGACTGGCAACCCAAAGAGCTCTGAAGAAACCTCAGCAGAGGCTACAGGGTAACACAACAGCTGTGTTCCCACCAGAACACACACATGGCACGACTCAGGACTACCCTCTTGCAGGCTGCTAAGGGCCATTGTAGGGTGGGTTTGCCCAGGTGCCAAGCTTTGTGTGTTGGTGTAGCACAGATGTCCTGAACAGCCGAATGATCTCCAGCATTCTGGGCAAACCCTGATGTGTCACAGCCGTTCCTGAAGGGAAAGAGATGTCAGCTGAAGCAGTGCTTGTTTCATGAGGCTGTGGAGGCATCAGGAATACAAGCCCCATTTTGTGTGCTTACATATTGAACTGTTCTGCTGAATATCTGTACAAAGAACAGCATTCCTTAATGACTGCTTTAGGAGCTTGTCTTTGGAAAATCTAAACGTTTACTACAACAATGCACTGACAAACAGTTCCCTGGAAAGCATTTAGTTCTGCAAATAATCTGAGTGTTGTTTCCCAGTCTGTTCTGAACATAGCCTTAGGGCTTGCCTTTCCTCTTATTTGTCTCTGCACAGGAAAGGGAGACAAGTGCAGAAGTCTGGTGTTAGCCTGTACCAAGCAGGCATGGGTTTGGAACCCCCAGGAGCACCCAGTGTGGCCTCCCTCTCTCTAGGGCTTTAAAGCCCAGCTACAAAATATAAACCCCTACCTCCATAGGAAGCTGTACAGTCCACTGCTTGGACTGTGAAGTATTTCTGTTTCACAGGGCAGGGAGGCAAACCGGTTCCCAGGTCTTTTTCCATGCTGCATAGAAGACACAACAGAAGACTGCTGGAGGCATCACTTTCAGCTGACAGCAATGCCTGTCAGAGGAGAGTGTGCCTGCTGAGATAGGGGTGCTGATGTCTCTGCAGAGATGATGCCCTTGTTCTCAGCCTGCTTGCCAACTGGCTCTTCCCTTTGTCTCTGCTTCTGAAATCCATGCAAAGAGCTGCACCACCCCTGCCTTGTTCTGCACAGCACACGGTCTCTGTTCTCTGCAGGCAAATCTTGCTGCCATGATGTAGCAGCAGCAAGCCGCTCAGTCCAGCAAGCTTCTGCTCTCCAGAAGCTTTGATGGCCTTTAAGTGCTGCATCACAAATAACTTCTGACAGATCCACAAGGATACCAAGCAAGAAGCAGAAGAGCGAAGGTTCTGGCCACTGTGCTCACAATCAAGTGGCACCACCAAACACCCTTTGGGTCGCTCCCTGCCCAGTAACCCACTGATAATCAGCGGCTCCAGAAGGAACACACTGTGCAGTCACCACAGCAGCAGCTCTCTTACACTGCTCTGAGGTTCTCCCCCACAACAGCCATCACTCAACCTTCTAAATGGCATCACAGAAGCGTTTTTGCTCAGCAGGGAGTAAGCACTTCTCTCGGAACAATCTCCAGGGTGATTGGATCCTACTCCTTTCACAGAACTGAAGCTGCTCTTTTCTGGCAGGAGTCAAGTACCAGCTTCTTTCTTCTGACCCTGCCTCTCTCTTCAGCTGTTGACTGAATTTCTCCTTATTTACCTGGCACTATCACGTCGCTCCTAACATCCTTCTCCCTGGAATTGCTAGTAGGTGTCTTTCCACAGAAAAAAACATCTCTCTGGTCTTTTATCTCTGCTACTTTTCCATGTTCTCTCACAGGCAGTTCCTTTCAGAAACGACAGCTCCAAAGCACAACTTGTGTCAAACAAAGTTGCAGAGTTTTTCCCTTTCCTCGGTGTCGATCAACACAAGTTTGCCAAACTGAGACACACTGCTTGAGCATCAGGAGCTTTTGATGGGAATGCAATCAGGGATTTCTTTCTGGAATCTGTACCTGCTGAAACTGGCCAGTTTCCACCAGCTGCAATAAGATCCAAGGCTCTAAACCAGCACCCTCATGAGATGCAGTTTTAATGGCACTTGGGCAGAAAAACTTCCTCTTGGTTTCATCTTAGGAAGTATTTCACAAGCCTTACTTCAATAACAATGTTTAACTGTCATTAAAACAACTCTCAAAGACTGTGATTGTCCCCGTCATTAGTCTCCATCCTCCCAGCAGCTCTGCAGGCTGTCTCATGAAACTCCTACTGTCTTGTTAGCTCATGATTCCCTTCTAAAATTTCACCACCATAGCCCACTTCACACCTCCTCCACCACCCTGACAAATGCTGCCCTGACCTCTGCCACACATTCAGTTCTGGCTGTATCTATGGAACCAAGCCTGCAAAGCCTGCCTCCTGAGCTGTGACTGTGGATCACCTTTGGCCGGCCCTCAATTCCTTTATGCTTCAGCCTCTCTGGCCATAATTCTACTTTGTTCTTTTGAGATTTATGGCTGGAAAATCACAGCGGAGAGCTCTGTACTGATACTACTTACAAAGAGTTTTCAAGTGTGCTGCAACACCTCTGAAGGACTGAATCCATGCAGAGGTTAATTATATCCGATAGGTCTATAAATGAGCTCTCTCTGAAGGGCCCTGCTGGACCGTGGCTAGCAACCAATGACCTAACACACTTTCTGCTTTTTCTTCCCTCTTGCTCAATTACTCCTTGAGGAAGAGGAACAGATATGAAGCACTCATACATCTCCAACCTGAAATAAAGTGCCCTCTTTTTAGTTCTTCACTATCGTAGCCTAAATTACGCTAAATGCATTTAACCTTCCTGTGGCAGGTTCTCTCCTTGCAGGAAGAGAAACTCAGCTCAGCATTCCCTCTTCAAGCTTCTTCACAAATACTCCTGACTGCATTCGTTTGGAGTGCTGGAAGTGGAGACTGGAAGAACTGAAGCTCTGCCTGAGAACGTTTGCCACCCACATACTGCAACAGTGTTCAAGAGCTAAATCTTATTTATGAGGCTTAGTTTCATTTCCAGTTCTTTGTGCCAAGATCCCAAAGCAATGTAATTTGTGCACAAGTGGTTGCACAGCTTGAACATTATTTCCCACACAGCAGCCCTCTATTAAATTGGTTTGGGGTCTACAGATACTCTACAACAGAAAAACTTCTAGCCACATGAATGTGTGGAACTATGGACATGAAAAGGACATCCACACAGAGACAGGTTCAAGGGCCAAGGAGAACTGAAAACCCAGCCAGGCCATAGACACCTGGTGGGCAACACCACTTGGGCTATTTTGAGGCTGAACATAGGCCCAATGGAGTGCACAGGTATCTGAACAGAGGGCAAGAAGCTCCGGGGTTTGTCATGATACATGTGGGCGTTGGTTTTGAAACAAAACTGCCTCACTACCTTCATTCATGCTGGGTTCTAGCACATCCCAAAGCTACTCCCTGCCCTCACTCATCTGCAAGACTTGAGAGTGGCATTACAGCAACTCATTGTCCAAGTGAGAAGATGCCCACGTGTCACTGTGCCATTGGGCTGTGTCTGTTCCCATCTGCCCCGGGACCGACGCCAGTCTCAGGTGAGCACCTTATGGTGTCCATTTGACAGACACTGTCCCATAGTGGGAAAGCCAAGTTTTGTGTCTCTGTCTCCCCTTTGCCAAAAACAGGCTGCTAAAGCGAAGAAGAAAGTCTCCATTCCAGATGCTTGCCAAGGAAATGTAACTCCATGCCACCCTCTGCCCAAGGTGTAGGCTAAGAAATGTTCATCACTCATGTCATCCAGTTCTGTCCCTCCCTGCAGCTCCAAGAGCTGAACTGCAACACAGCAAGAGTGTCAGGACTAATCCTAGAGCCAGCACAGGGCTGCAAAGCACGACATGAATCTGTTGAGTGGGTTCAGAGGTTCTTCCATGAAGAAAAGCTGAGAGAGCTTGGGGTTGCTCAGCCTGGACAAGGCTCCAGGGAGACCTTACTGCAGCTTTTCAGTACTTAAAGGGGGCTTATAAGAAAGATAGGGATAGTCTTTCTAGCAGGACCTGCTGTGACAGGACAAGGGGCGATGGTTTCAAACTAAAAGAGGGAAGGTTTAGCCCAAATATATTTACAATGAGGGTGGTGAACACTGTCTTGGGTTCCGCTAGGATAAGGTTACTTTTCTTACAAGAAACTGGGAGGGGGCACAGGCAGGAGAGCTGAAGCAGCCAGTGGGGTGCTTCAGACCACACAAGCACGATGCCCACTGTATCAAAGCTGTAGGGAAGCTGGCCTGGCAGCTTGCGGTACATGGTGTCCTTCTGCTTTGTATCACTTGCTTTATATATCACACCCTCAGTATGGCTGTTAGTCCTGCTGTTTCTTCATGCTTTGCACTATTCTATTAAACTCTCCTCATCTCAACCCACAGGACTTCACATTTTGCTCCTGGTTTTCCTTCCTCTCCAACCCATGGTTGAGGGGCCACTGTGTGAGCAGCTGCACGGGGTTCACCTGCTGGCTGGGCCTAAACCATGGCACGCTGGCACGAGTTGCCTAGATGGGTAGCAGATGCCCAGTTCCTGGAAACATTCAAGGCTAGGCTGCATGGGCCTGAGCAACCTAGTCTGGTTGAAGATGTCGCTACTCACTACAGGGGGGCTGAACTAGGTGACCTGTAAAGATCCCTTCCAACCCAGCCACTCCATGATCCTACGAAACGAGCTGAAGTGTATAGCTGGATTATGAACTACTCTGCTTAGAAAGCAGCCTATCGAAAAACGCAGCCAAGTCTCGCTGCTACCACACTGGAAATCAGCTTCCACGCTTCGATCTTTGCTACAGGGACCACCCGCGCCCGTCTGTGAGGTGCCCTGCGCGGCAGCTCAGAGCCGGCCGCGGACACCGGGTTGCGGGAGCGCGTCCCGGGACCGAGCCCAGGCTTGGGGAGGAGTGCTGAAAGGCGCCACCGCTGCAGCCTGTCCGACAGTTCAAACTCCCTTTCACCTCCTATAGAGGCGAAACGAAAAGCGCACGCAGCCGCGTCCTGGATGCTCTTCCCCCCGCGCCCGCCCGCCGCTTCCCCTCGTCCCCGACAAGGGAGGGAGGCCAAGGCAGCTCCCGCGGACGCGGTAGCGAAGCTGGGAGCCTTCGGTCCTAGACCCCAAGGGAGGAGCGGGGAGAACCGGCGCGGTGGCGCCGGGCAGCCGCCGCCTGCGGGGCGTGGAGGCGCCGCTGCCCGCCGCTGCCCTCGGGGCGACAGGGCGGGGAAGCTCCCGGGCAGCACCTCGGGGCGCGGCTATCCCGCCTGAGTGCTGCCGGTCCGGGGGCGCGGAGGCGGAGAAGGGGAGAGCCGCTGCCGTCACCGAGACTCGCGGCTCTCTCGCCTCGCTGCCGCGGCAGCCCCAGCCCCGCTCCCACCCCCTCGCCTGCCCCCACCCTCCTTGCCTGCCTCTCGGCGAGAGCAGTGTGTGCGTCCCTTCGCAGATGGCAGCCGGCAGCGCCATGCAGCTTCTCGTTCCTCCTCCTCCTCTCCCTCCTCTCCGTCTCTAAGTTAATGCCATGCTGCCGCTGCTCCTCCCGGCACTGCTGGCCGTCTGCCTGCCGCCCTGCCAGGGCTGGAGCCCCTCGGCGTCCGCCGGCGGGCAGGAGGAGCAGGAGCAAGAGCTCTTCTTGCCCCCTGTCAACTCCTCCTCCCGCTCCTTGGCCAGCCTCGAGATGGACCTTGACGGGGCTGTAAGCAAGGAGGAAGGCAGCACCTCCAGCCCGGGCACGCCGGCCGCCCCTAGCCAAGAGCCTTTCTCTTCTGCTCCCACCTCCTCCGGGCAGCAGCAGCAGCAACAGCAGCAGCAGCAGCAGCAGCGTCCACAGCCGCAGCCCGCCGAGGACCCTCACTGCAATATCAGCGTGCAGCGGCAGATGCTGAGCTCGCTGCTGGTGCGCTGGAGCCGCCCGTTGGGTATCCAGTGCGACCTCCTGCTCTTCTCCACCAACAGCCACGGGCGGGCTTTCTTCTCCGCCGCCTTCCACCGCGTGGGGCCGCCGCTGCTCATCGAGCACCTGGGGCTGGCGGCCGGCGGTGCCCAGCAAGACCTGCGCCTCTGCGTGGGCTGCAGCTGGGTGCGGGGCAGGCGGGTCGGCCGCCTGCGGGGCACCGCGCCCCAGCCCGCCGCCGCTGCCTCCTCCTCCTCCTCCTCTTCCTCTTCCTCTTCGCTTTCCTACCCGCCGGCGGCGGACCCCGGGCAGTACTGGCTGCAAGGGGAGCCGCTGAATTTCTGCTGCCTGGATTTCAGCCTGGAGGAGCTGAAGGGGGAGCCGGGCTGGCGGATGAACCGCAAGCCCATCGAATCCACCTTGGTGGCTTGTTTCATGACTCTGGTCATCATCGTGTGGAGCGTGGCCGCCCTCATCTGGCCGGTGCCCATCATCGCCGGCTTCCTGCCCAACGGCATGGAGCAGCGCCGCGGCGCCACCGCCGCCGCCGCCGCCAAGTAGCTTCTGCCGGTGATCCTCCCTTCTCTTCGTCGTGTGGTGTGAAGGGACGCGGGGCAGCCGCCTCCCGCCCGGCCGGGCTCTGTTGTCGTGGTTATCCCCTGTTTAAAGCGTGTGGCGGGTGCGCGGCGGGACGGCGGCGGCCCGGGCGAGGGGCCGCGGGGCGCGGGGAGGCGGCTGCGGGCGAGGGGACGCCCGGGGAGCCTGGCCCGCCACCGCCGGAGACGACCAAAACCTGTGTGCTCGTTTTATATCTTTAAGACCCGTTTTAAATGAACGTTTTCGTAAAAAAGATGGAAAAAAGAAAAACAAAACAAAAAAACAAACCACCAAAAAGAAGCCTCCCCTCGTCCGGCCCGGGCGCAGGAAATCGGAGACCTGCCACCCAGCCGCCTTGCTGGTAGTCCGAGGAGTAGCTTTTTTGTCTATGGATGCAGTTTGAGCGGTCCTCTTTTTCATGTTCTTTACAGCAAGGGCCGTTTTTGTTTGGCAGGATCAGGAAGCGGTGGAGTCTATGTGGTGTTCTTGCCGGAGCTGAACTTGATGGAACCTCTCCCGTTGTATTTCCCCGCTGAGATAGTGTGTGTTTATTACTGTAGCTCTGCGTTATTTGGCTTTTAATACAGAGGTTTTCTTTTTGGAGCCACCATCGCCTTTCGTTGGTCTGTTTCCACCAGGTTTGGTCAGCCTCTCCGTCCACAAAGAGTCGTGAAGCTCCCCTTTCCCCACGAGATGCTGTTGCCGGGGTTATTGGTGGGACAAGGGGAAGCCCTTTCTGCGTGGTGTTTGCCCTCGGTTTAGATCTGTATGCCTACACCAGTGCTGGTGGGGTGGGAGGAGAAGGGAAGAGAAGAGAAGCAATTTCCTTCCCGCGGAGCCACAGACAACAGCTTTCTCCCAGGGCTGAGGTTGGGTGGTTTCAGTTCTGGGAAGATAAGGGCCACTTTTAGAGATGTGCTAAAAGCAGAGTGGGGGCAAGTCTCTGACTTCCACCGAGTGCGGTGTATTGGTGGGAGGCATGGCAATACTGCATCTCCTTTTCATCTCCCAGGGCAGCTCACAGAGAATCCACGGGGTGCAGAGAAAGCAGGGGATGCAGAGCCAGCACTAGCTTACGGCTGCCGCTGTGCCAGCACGCCATCTCTCTTGTTCAAGCAGACAGCTACATAGCCTGAGACACTGCTTGTTAGAAGCATAGAAGCATAGAATGGTTTGGGTTGGAAGGGACCTCCAAAGGTCATCCAGTCCAACCACCCCTGCAATCAGCAGGGACGTCCTCAACTAGATCAGGTTGTCCAGAGCCCTGTCCAGCCTCCCCTTAATTCTCTCCAGGGATGAGGCCTCAATCACCTCCCCAGGCAACCTGTTCCAGTGTCCCACTACCCTCACAGTAAAGAATTTGCGTACTGCCAGCTGTTCAGCCTTATAAGAATTTCAGTTTGCCTTTGATGTGAATAGTTCATCTGAAGTTCTAAACCCAAAACGTGGGCTAAGTGACAAAGATTTGCACTAGGAATCTTTGTTCCTTTGTCAGCATCAATGCATTTAATTTGTTAGGAACATGTGAACTCACTTGAGGCCACTTTGGTGTCTTTGTGGTGGTGTTTTCTTTCCTCTGGTGTGGTAGCAATGACTGGATGAGAAGTTTGGAAGGATTCAATTCTTAGGATTCCTATTTTTTTAATTGAGGACAAAATAAAATAAATGCATGATCTTTGTGTGTGCTACCTGGGGAAAAACCAAACACAACAAACAAAACGTTCCATATTACTGGGCTACCTCTAAGGCTGCTGTTTCTTCTCTTGATCTTAACAGGCATGTCACTTGAGCAGATGTAGTAGCATGACTGTCAGAAAGCAGAGGATCCAGTCACTGTGGGCACTGTTCACCTGACCTGTTGACCCAAGGGTACCTTCCTCCCTATGCTCGGTTCCAACTCGAGGCTGGAATCTTTCTTGCTTATCCTCGTTTCTCTTGTTTGTTTGTTTTTCCACATGGCATCAACATAGGCAAGGGAATGCTTGTCTGAAAAGGGGCAGCTTTGCTGAGTCAAGGGGCCCTGTTTGCAGTTCTTGCTGACGCTGACCAGGTGGAGTACTTAAACTGATGCAAAATGATTTGTGACTGTTAACTCTTCAACATAAACCTTTGGAGCAGGCAGTGCCATGTGCAGAGTTATTGTGCTGTTTACTGAAGCGCGATAGATGAAAGGGATTTGTTCAGAGTTTTGCTGTAAAGATGCTTGTAAGTGGAGCTACTATTACAGGTCTGCTACTATGAAATGTTTTAAACAGCAATGGCGTTAAGGAAGCAAATAAATCCAAAAGGCAAATCTTCTAGAGTACAAAACCCTGCCCCAGCTTCAGGGAGTGCTGCTGTCAGACAGGGTGCACAGAGAAAACTTCCGAGTAAGGGAAGGTGTTTCCCTGGATGGCACTCAGGTGAAGCAGCTTCCCTTGGCAGAGAGGACAGCCCATGTTTCTGTGCCTCGAGGTGCGTGGGTATTTGGGGCAAAACTGCCACCCCTGGGTAAACCTCAGCCTTGTTACTTACTCAGGATGTAGTTGACAGTGCTTTGGATGATTAATACAACTGCAGCAGCACTGCTATTTGTGCAGTGAGTATTACTCAGTGTGAGTAAGGGCTACTCGACCAGGCCCTAGAAAGCCTGATTAGGAGCCTTAGTGGGCTGAGTCAGTATTACTCATCATGACCTCTGCTTACTGGCTAAAAGTATCCCCAGGGCCAACATTATGTGATCCCAGGGGCTGGACAAAAGCCCAGTGAAACCAAACAGTTAATTGAAGTTGTGCATGGCTGAAGATCAAAGAATCTGTTTTAAAAATGAATAGCCAGATAGAACAGTAGGGAGTACATTCTTGTGCCTCTCTGGCTTTCGTACACATCATTTATAAATCCAAAGCCAGGACTTCTCATTCCTCTGTAGGGCCTCACTGGTTTGGAAATAAACTTCTGAAGCCAGTGCAAAAATGGCAGTTATTTCTCAAAAGAGTTTTAGAATCACAGAATCATAGAATGGTAAGGTTGGAAGGGACCTCAAAGCTCATCCAATTCCAATCCCCTGCCATAGGCAGGGACACCTCCCACTAGCACAGGTCACTCAAGGCCTCACCCAACCTGGCCTTGAACNCTGAAGAGAAGTCTCATTTTTTGCCAACATACTTCAGAGAAGGCCTTGAATTCTCCAAAATAATTTTTAATGACTCTGAGGAAATGTGTAAGTAATCAAATCCCAAGTGTAGTCAGCTTTCAAAACACAAAGTCTCTTTTTTAACCACTAACTGTTTTTTCACATCATATTTGTAAACAAAAAGATCACTTTGCCTTTTCCTCTCAGAAGCAGAGCATTTCAGTGAAGATCTGAAGTGCATTTGACTGTTTCAAATTGCAAAATTGATGTTGTGGGGAAAAAAATATATCACTTGAGTGATTTGGAATTGATAACAGCTTGTGACAGATACGGGCACTCCATTTCTTGTCCCACCTTCACAATAGTTCTGGTTAAAAAAGTTGTCCAAAACAACTGTCAATTAAAAACAAGCAACCAAGGAAGTAACCAACCATAGCTTGGTCCATATGTCTTGTTTCTATTCTATTATGCTAAGGGAGAAAGCAGCCTAGTATAAAATCCAGGATATTAAAGATATTTACTGGTACTGTCTGGTATTTAATTAGATTTGTGGCTAGACTAAGTCACCCAATCCAAACATCTTTATTTATAGAGTTTGGATTCATAATGGGAGGCAGCACCTTGGGACAGCCAGGATCTGAAACCTCTCTTATGTTCTCAAGAGGCTAACCAAGGCAGAGCAAACCTTCCCTCCCCAGCTGGCCTGTGAAGTGCTGGGTGTTGCACAGAAAAACATCTGATTAATGAGAGATGAACTTGAGAAGATGAGATCAGCCTGAGATCAATGCTGTTCTGAGGCAGTGGGAGTTCACACCAGGAGTGTGGAGTTAGGTTTTATTTTTGTTCCTTGCAAGGTGAGACTTGCTGGAAACAGTGGGACCTCACCTAGCTGGTGTCATTCTGGGTGTTGCTAAGCAACATGAAGTGGTTAAAATGGAGATAGAGAAGAAGAACATGGAGGAATAAAGGAAACAAAAGACATTTCAAAAGCATAAAAGGGATTAAATGTGCTGGCACATTTGACAAGGAAGTTGTGAAGGATCCGCTGGGAAAAAGGCAGCGATGAAGAGCACAGTGGACAAAAGAAAGCTGACGTGAGAGGAATTAGCAACTCAACTCTGTACTTTGATCAATTTTTTTTAATACTTTGTTCCAGTTTGGGCCCCAAATGACAAAAGTAATAGCAAATGAGGCAAGAGTCTGGGAAGAAATGGGAGGATGAAGAAAATTGAGGAGTGGAACCACCATAGCATAAATAAAGAGAAAAGAAGGCACTCTACTGATTGCTGGAAAGCAAACTACAGCTGTTTGGTTTAACAGGTTAATGGCTGCACTCTAGGATCCTAAAGGTCTTCTCCCATCTAAATGGCTCTGTGATTCCATGGCTTGGCAGGGCACTCCCAGGCATCTACTTTCCCTCTCTAATTTTTCTTGGGAGGAAAAGTAGATTGTGAGGAAAACATGCTAAAAGGTTTTGGTTTTATGGACTGGATTTGGTTCTTCCATCAGATTTTGCTTAGGTCCAGGTCAAAGAAGCATTTCTGGTTGTCCGGCACAAGAACACTCTGCAGAGCTCCAGTAGAGCTTTTCACCTGCCCCGAAGCAATGCCACTGTAACAAACATATGGCTCAGGCCCTGCTTTTGACAAGGCTGCCTGCTGGGCTGCTTTTTATAGCATTCTTATCTACACTACAAGTACTTTCTCACTCAAGGCTACCTCCAGAATCTTCCTTTTTTGTCCCTGTCTTCATTGTCTGCAAAGCTTTGCTCTGTTTGTCACCTGTCACTGAAAATCAATCATTCCTAAGATGTGTTTTTCCTTACTTACTATCTTCCTCTTCCCTTCTCTCTTTCCATAGGATGTTTTTATCTTGGCATTTTCTGTCATTCCCACAAGTATGCCTTCTATTGTCAGGCCACAAAAAAAGTACTGCAGCAAACTGCTTTTGGTCTCTTCCTTGTTTGCACTCTGCCTCCCACCCATTCAGGCCATACCTCTCATGCCTTGTGACACCTACAAGACAAAGAGACATGAAACCTTGTGTGGAGGCCAAAACAGAAGTCCAAATTTGTCTCTCCCATCAATTCTGTCATCATAGGACTGCTTCCACACTTCAGCCCCAAACACTGAGCAGGGATGCTGAGTTTCTTGTCTTCTGGTAAACGAGAAGTAGACCCATTTGAAGAGCTTCCTTCTGCCTTCATTCCTCAAAGACCTGTCTTTGAGTCACCTCTGCTAATGCACCTGCCCCAGACCTGCTCTCCTGCCTGTGAGAGCCCTCACGTGCCACCTTTCCCACCTATCCTTGAGCAAACCACTGCAGCTGTCTCACACCCTTGGGAGCTCTGCAGAGGCAGGGAAGCAGTGATCTCACTCAGGAGTGGGTTATGTGTGGAGTTACACTCAGCTCAGGTATGCAGGGTGAGAAACATTACTTTTCAATTAAGTCATGGATTCTGTTGGAGTTGAGGGCTCTTGCCTGGATGCTGACCCATGGGAACACACGAGCTGAGGACCTGGCAGACTTTTCCAGTGCTGGACTAGTACCATTGTAGCTTTACTAGTAATAGAAAAGCAGGCAGGCCAACTCACTGCCTTTCTAGGATGGGAGATGTGCACAGCCCATGCTGGGGGTTGTGAGGCTCAAGCCTTCTGAAAACATCTGTCTGTGTCTCTGAAGCTGTGAAGCAAATAATATTTACTCTTCTCCTCCTTGTAGTGAAAGGATTAATGAGCTAAATCCCGTATGGGGCTTTGAGCATGCGGAGCACGGTGAAAATGCAAAAGATGATTTTGTTCCTTCTCTGTTCTTTTTTTGCACTTAAAGGCATGGTTTAAGCATCATATTGCTAAATTAACGTGTTTTGCACATTTTTGCCCACAGTTTAGCTAGGCAATAGCTATGCTCTGGAAGTGCTTTTCCCATTGAAAGGTGCCGCCGTGAGCTGATATATTGAAAACAAATCATAACTAAGTGATGAATGTTACTGGAAAAGATTCTCATCGCTCCAAAAGTATATGAAAGAATCCTCCAAGGTGTGAGAAATACTTTCTAGGAGGTGAGTATATGAAAAAAATGGTGCAGAGATGGCTGATGGAGATTTAATCACGAGGCTGTTCCATTTCTTCTCTCACACTGTGTGCTTCGGCACAGTTCTCTGGGGAATGTGAGTTGTGCCTAATTACGCCGGCAATGTCGTCGCCTCTAACTGGGAACTGGAAGCTACTTTCTTCAGGCAAGACTTCCTCAGAGTTCACATTATTTTCCTTTCCTCCAGGACATTGTAAAGCAGTTGATGAGGCAGGGTCACATCATTTTCCTAACCCAGAGAAACCTGCTTTTGGAACATGAGGTTTACATGCTACAGCCCTTCCTTTCTCCAAGAAGGGGATTTCCCACGGCACCCCAAGCTCCACTCTCTATTTTCAGGACTGTTTAGGGGCTGTGAACATGGAGACAGCTGTGGTTTGCCTTTGTGCTCTACCCCAGCCACACATGACCTTTCCCTCTGTCCCAGAAGCACAATTAGAGTGGATATTGCTGTAACTAAATTGCCCACCCTAGTGCAGTCTCAGAAGAGGACCACCATGATCACACTTCTCATTCCTCCTGCCCTCAGCTGACTGCAGTCCATATCCATGGAGTGCTCCACAGCTACAGCTTCTCTCTGGGTCCACGTGGGGCAGCAAAGGAAGGCCACATTCAATGAATGAGGTTTTAGCCTGAAGGCCATTCTGAGCAAGAAGAGATCTTTCAGTGAGCCATTAAGGAGTGTCTGTGCACTACAGGAGCCATGTGCTTGTGTCTTTAATGTCTGCTCCAAGTTTTGCAGATCTTTTTGCTTCGCTTTATTACTTTCCTTCAGAGTTTGATCAGGAACTGTTACAGATACTACCTGGGAATGCTCCTTTGCCCTGGATATAAAATGTAATTCCACAGGCTTTGCTTTAGCTACCCTGATGTGAGAGTGACTCGCCCATGACAAAACTCATCCTCCAAAATGCCACTCATTTACCTCTGGTTCCGAAACAGACTCACATCCTCTACCCATGAGACTGGCATCACAACACTTCGAGGTACCAGCCCATGCTGGGCTAAGACAGACGACAATAACTCTTCCTTTCCTCCTACATCTGGAACGTTTCCCTCCTGTGACAGTTTGAGCTCCCTGCATTCAGCTGGTGAGATTGATAAGGGTGCTGCCCGATGCCAGCTGGAGTGCCACGGCACGGGTCACAGGGATTTACTCTCCTCCCACACACTGAGCACAGAAAGGAAGCAACATTGGCTGATCTGCTTTGCTGTATGTGCAGAAGACAGTGGCACAGCAATGGGTGGCTCTACCCATGTAAGGACAAGCAGCCCCTGAAGCACAGGTGCTGAGCGATCCGGTGCTCCAAAGCCAACAGCAGTGTGCTGCGCCAGTGGCTCCTGCTCAGCACCAGGGCGGCTGCAGTGGAGCCAGCAGGATTGGAAGGGTTCTTGCTGTAGTGGCAGGAATAAGATCCAAAATTTCCCCATTAATTTCATCAAATCGTGGATGAGTCAGCTGCTAACTGCACTATTTTGGGGACCTTCATGGCTATCAGGTTGTCTTTATTGCTGTCCTTCTTCTGTTACATATAAAAGGTAGTGAGAAACCTATGATGATTGAATAATGTTAATGACATTTCCAACCCAAAACCTGATTAAAGTCCCAGTTAAATCCCTCTAAAACTGATACTCAGAGATCATAAGCTAGAAATCATCAGAGGTAATGTATTTTTTGTACATCATCCTCAGTTGCATCCAGAGGACCTCAGGTTGACTGTAGCAACAGAAAGCATTGACAGCAAGTTCCCAAGCATGTGTTGTCTGCTGTTACTTGACAGATAAGAGTTTTGCTTAGCTACTTTCTTGGTAGAGAACATTTATGGTTAGCTACTTCCTAATACCTTCCAGTCCAACATTCACCATAAACCAAATTATTCATGGCAACGTGCAGCAAAGATTTCCAAACCGCTGCTCCCCAGCACTACAAACACACTCCAGCTACCTCTAGGTCTGCCTTAACTGTTTGGGTCCTTTCCCTTCTGACCATCTCCCTTTTCTTGTCTTTCTTTTCCTACAGCTGCTGCACTCTGGTTTTGCTCAGCATGTTTGTGGCTGTGATTACTTAGGAACCAATGCAGTTCCTGAGCAATTCAGCAAAGTCTTGCAGCAGTATTGACTCTTCTGGGCTGGGGCAGCAACAGAGGATGCTGGAGGCTTCCTCATGCTGCTTGCTGCAAAGTGGGACCTCAGGAAAGAATGAAATCAGTTTTAGCTGCACTGATTTCAAGAAATTGATCTTTGCACATCGGTTCAAAGCACCAAGCAGTCAGGTTGGATAAAGCACAAGGAAAGGAGGGTGCATCAGCTCCTCTGTGTTTAACTGAAGCTTTGGCAGCTGTTAGGGTTTTGTTAATTTAGTAAATCTGTGTGCTGAGGTGGGCAACTTTCTACACTGCTGGAGGATTTTGAGTTACTTCAGACAACTACAATACAGGAGTTTGAGTTACTCAAATAATTTAAACGAAGTGTGAGTTGCTTCAGAGGAAGTATAGGATACTGATCTGTAGATACTGAAAGAGATCACATGAAGAGCATCGCTGATGGCAGCTTTCCAGCAGCACCATGCTTTGACCCGCCCCACAGTGCTGCTGCACATGCAGTCAGCCACACTGAGCTCACCGAGCTGAGCCTTCTCCCAGCTCTCAGGTGGTCTGGCTTCTGGACCCCACCACAACTTTCACAGATCCACGTACCAGAACATTTGTGCGTGAATTTTGCACAAGAGTAATGCTCTTGTCACATATTTCCTTGCATAGCCTAAGGTCTCTTTTCCCCAAGCTACTGCTGGAAGCTGAAGGCAAGCTAAACCAGCTGCTGTGGTTCTCTTGGGAATCCAGTCCTGCCTCTAACACTGTTCCCCGAGTGTTGCTGGTGCCCAGAGGTCTGGGTGATCAGCACTAACGTGGCTGGTGTTTGAATGCAGCAGTGCATTTGGCTCTAGGCTCTGTGCACAGATATTTGTGCTTTGTGTCATTACTAAGCAGGAATTGTGTCTAACGAGGTTACAGTAAGTGTGCATCATATGGAAAGTGGCATTTAAAAATCAAGCTATGCCTTGTCTTAAAGGTCAAAAATTACCTTCTCTATATTAAGAGATTAAAAAAACAATAAAAAGTGAGAGTGGAGCTAGGACTAGGAGCTGGCTAGTAAAAGTGTGTGTGCATACTAACTGGAGGTGGTGTTAATGAAAGGCAACTGCTAGCATGCAAATTCAGAGCCTGCTCTGAAGGGCTGCACTCAAGAGCACCTAAGGCCACTGCCTAGCAGCATGCCCAGCATTTGGCATCATAGTGCTTGCTCCCAGGAACCCTACTGAGTTCTCCGATCTGCTGTGCCCTTCCAGCTTACCGTGGTGCAGCGTAACAGGCACACTGCTGCCTTGCTCTGACTGGCTCCAAAGACTTTTGACTAGCCAAAATGTTGGGGGCTTTCTGAGCCCAGCCTGTGGGTCCTGGGCAGCTGAGTTGCATTTAGTCACCAGCAAATGCACGTTCAGCAGCCATGGCATTACTGCACAGCAGCAGCAAACACTAGCAACAGGCTTACCCAGCTCAGATTCATTCCCTCAGTATGTGTGTGCTTCAGCTTGCCAACCAAATCCCAGTGCCAGCTCTTCCCCTACGGGGAGCAGAGCTGTCTCCTGCCATGCTCTGCACAGCCAGGCTGCATCCCAACCAGCAGCATCCTCTTTCCAAGACTGCAAGAACAGTTATGCCAATAAGCCAGTGTCCAGAAAGTATCACCTATTTGTTTTTAAAGAGACACTTTCAAGCTGTTTACAGTGGACCAGGAAATTAGAGATGTTTTAAGTGTGTTACAGTGCTATTAGCCTAGCAGGGAAGATGCTGAAAGTGGCTATAAATCATTTGTCCTGCAGGCCCTTAGCCTCTAGAACAATCCACACCAAACATTTGTTTCTTTAATTAAATGTCCTTTCTTCTCTGGTTGACTCTTTGTATCACAGCAAGAGTCAGATCCTCTGCATGATCAATAAATTATAAGAAACTGATTCCCTTGTTACCACTCTGGCCTTAATGCTGCAACCCCAGTGGTTCCAGCATCCTTTCCAGTGATTTATACTAGGGAAGAGCAAGTCAGGACCCTTTTTTCTTAGGCAAAGAAGAGAAAGCTCCAGAAAGGTAAAACAAAGCAATTGCTGAGAAGCCAGGGACAAACTGTCCCGGTCCAAGCAGACTGAACATAAACCATGAAATCCAGAGCAAGGCATCAACTCTCCACTATCCTCCCACCCCAGGAGCTGGCTGACAAGATCTCCATTGAGCAGCTGGAGAAGGACCAGTGGCAGTGTGCAGACAAACCAGGTGAAGGAGCAGTGACAGTGTGCAGACAAACCAAGTGACTCCCCATGACTAAGCTATGAATCAGTCTCTGCCCCCCAGAAGGATAAGCTGCCTGTTGGTAGCTTGCAGACAAATCGGCTGCAGAGCAGGGCTCACAGTTAGCTGCTTGTCTCAGATGGGTGGCTTCTGAAGATGGAAGGTGCTAGAGCAGCACAGAGTAAGTCTTCAGTGAGCCTTTACACTGGCATATTTTCTCACCTCTGAGAGTTTACAGGGGTTCAGCCATACAATTAACCTGGCAGATCTCTCTAGCTGCTTGCCTGCTGATGACATCTCATCTTCTCACATATCGATCCAAGCCTGTGCCGGTGGTGTCCCATGTTTACTGTGCTTTACAAGCACCAGGGGGCTGACCTGATGTCTGTGTGCTCACCCTGCCAGCTTCTTGGTGCCCTGGGCTGGTATTTATTTAGCGTATCTGATAAAATATACAGAAGGCAGAGTGGCTTATCCACGGCTCAACATTCAAAGTGTTTCTGCAAGGAAAATATGCTGTGGGATTGGACTTTCTGAGCAGCAGAAGTATCCTTCCTTACACTTCCTCAAGAGATCATTAAACCTTTAGCCTTTTTGAGTTCTGTGCTTTTACAACAGAGTGGGGCAAAGCCATTTGCTCTGGCCAGAGAGATTATCCTGTGATTCTGTCATTTTCTTCCTCAGGATACAGCTGTTGCAATTTGCTTTTTTTCTTTAAGCACCATAAATAATGTGCCAGTGTGCATCCTTGCTGCTGTTTGCCATCAGCCCTTACCAGCATCCCAGCACTTTTGTTACAGGTGCTGGCAAAGGAGCAGGGAGCATGTTTGTGTGCCTGGCTGACTCCTGGAACCACAGAATGGCTCAGCTTGGAAGGGACATCAGAAAATCATCTGCTCCGACCTCCCTGCCGTCTCCCGGAGTTTGGCAGCAGGCAGCAGGGGCATTTCTATCCAGCACAATGGCAGGGGCTGTCCAACATGGCCATTAGCACTGCAGCCAGATGCTGCAGCTGCTAAATACAGCCCCGTGGGCACAGCGCTAATTGGATCAGCATGCTCCTGGGGCGGCTCCTTGTCTCAGCAAACTGCGATGAGCAGCACTGGCAGCCCCCAGCCCCCCAGTCCTTCACACATGGCATCAGTGCTTAGGGCTGTGAGAGCAGGAACCAGTCTGGAAGCAAGGGTCGGGTGCAAGAGGCAGGTTTGCTCTGCTGCAGAAGAAAAGCACAAGGTGTTGTGGAAGTAGAGTCTGAGGTCTCTGGTTTGGGGGGAGGTGATCTGTAAGTGACTATTCCTTTCCTCTGTTATGGATGAAGCCTATATTGGTAGAGGTCTACATTTGCTTAGATGAATCCTACTCCTAAAGCCAAATCTAAATGTCACCATGTGCAATTTAAAGCCATTATTCCTTGTCCTTCTCACCACCCTGCTCCTGCTGCCCAAATAGTCCCTTCCTGCATCTGGCTACCCTTGAAGCATTCCAAGACCCTTCCTACATCACCCCTCCATGCTCTTTTTGGCTAAACAACCTCCACTTCTTGCAGGTCTTCTAGACTTCCAAGTCCTTGTCATGGGGATCTCCTCAGAAGGCTGGTCCCCCCGAGGCCATCACATCCCTTGGGCATCACAGAGCTCTACAACTTGCATTTAGCAGCCCTCTGCCTCTGCAGGCTTTCTGCAGGGCTATGCTCACCTCGCTACAAAAGAAGATCCTGTCACTCTTCTTACCTCAGAGCCACTGCTGGCTTTGCAGTACCTGAGCAAATCTCTAAACCTTGGCTGCCAAAGGCCCTCTCTCTCTCTTCACACTACTTAATATAATTCTAGGAAGGACAGGAGCAGCCTGTAATAGGAATTATATGCTGTGAAGAATAAATCTCCTGCTCTAAGCTTTAGAAGGAATTCAGAAGCATGCTCCATGGAAATCAGTGTTTTGACAATGAGAGTAGGTTCATCATCAAACCTCTGAAGATGCAGAATGTTCTGTTTTCTCAGCATCTCACAAAAGTGATGAACTCCATCTTGGAAGCCCAAATTGTATCTTTTCTGTTCTGAAATAGCCTGCAGCCAAGCAACAGGAAAGAAGTGCTCTAGCAGATCATGCTCTACTCAGTTCTAACCTTTCCTGAGGAGACTTCAGCTAATAGTATCCTACATTTCTACTGATTACTGGCAGAGGAAGGCATTGAGAACAAGTGTCAGGCAAACATCTAATTACTAGACCATAGATTTTCAGATAGCTGTTGTCTGACCCATGAGGACATTGAAAAGTCATCCCCTCCTCTAAGCAGCTTCTCTGGGAGAGGCAGGAGCCTTGTCTGAACCTCAGAAACAGCAGATAGAACACCTTTGGTAACTTGTTTCCATGGTAACATTTTCATGTCATTGAACACCATTACAAAATCTGAACCATTCCCTCAGCTTGGCTTGGGGGTTTTGCTGACTTCTCTTGCTCAATAACTTCTGGGAGGTAAGAGCCAGGGCCAAAGAGGGGCTGCAGGAGGTGTACTGCTTTGGTGTCGTGCTCTTAGCAACCCTCTCTTGGATTTTTCAGCTTGGAATCTGAGCACTGACTCTGTCAATGCGAGTAGGCATGGAAACAAGGCACAGATATTTCTGTCTCTAACATAAAAACAAGGCAGCTAAAGAGGACTGCAGTGAAGTGGTTTGTCTGGAGGGGAAAGGCGGCTGAGGCGGCTGAGCGAGCAGTGCCACACTGACGACACAACTCCCCCAGTCAGCGTCCACACTGCTACTGTTCCACTTCTGTTAGAGCTGCACAAAACCACTGCTGGGCTCCTTTGCCACCTGCCCTTCTGGCAGAGCAGATAAAATGCAAACCCTGGCAAATCTTGACATAAGGGCACAGCTTAACCCTTCCTACGGGAAGCTCTAGCAGTAAAAATGAGTAGCAGGAAAACCCAGCAGTCCTGGTGCCTTTCTTTGGGCACCTGAGTGGGGTTTTAGCTCACACAATTAACAATTGTTTTCTTCCCCAACCATTCTTCCTGTACTACAGACTCCTCTCATGGGCAACACTTGTCACTTCTGCTGCTAAGGCAGCATTCCAGCTCCAGAAATGGGAGCAAATCATATCTTGGCTCTAGCTGTAAAATCACACTGGCTTCTACACAAGGCTTCTCCAGCAGCCTGAAGCTCTCCTGTTGCACGTCACCTGTAGGGATTCCACAGCTCTGAAGACGGACCCTTAAAAGCTACTGCTGATGGAGTCAGTAAGAAGCACCCTGTAGCAATGGTGCTGTGGTTTGAAAGAGCTGCCGAATGCCTTCTCCTCTATATGTCACCTACAGCAGGCTGGGAAAGGTCCTTCAGAGAGAGAGGGTAACTAGGGAAAAAATGTCTGTGCTCTTTAGGGGTGAGAACCAAGCCTGTGGATCCAATTATTTTGCACTGTGAATTGCAGATTTGGTATCTGCAGGCAGCCCCTGTTATTCCAGTGTGTTAGGCTGGGGTGTCCACTACACCCAGAAGGTGCAGACTGCAGAGCTCAAAAGGCAAATGGTTCACCAGCTGAGATACTCATATAGGGTGCTCCCTCCTCTGACAAATAGCTAATTGCTTGCTTCACCAGCAGGATGCCTGCATAGAAATCAAAAGAAGGATAAAGGCTTCATTTTTTTGCTGGTGGAAAGCTCTTTGAGGGTGGATGAAATAATACACTGCATTACTGTAGGATTATAATGCAATAAAGAGCAATCCCTTTTGGGCTGACCCCAAAATCAAGCATTGGTTTTCACACCATGGAAAGGCTGAGCAACAGTGTGCCAGGTTAAATGAACAGAAAGTATAAAGCACTTCACAGAGGCCTTCAGCAGCTTCTTAGGCAGGAGGAGACAGATCATAGCTGGGAAGGAGCAGGAGGAAAGGTAACAGTTTTATTTCTGCAAGAAGTCCCACAATGATTTCTCTCCAGGTGCAGCACTACCCTGTATACTCAAGACTGACATTTCTGTCCCCTTCCCACAGAAGCCTGGACTTTGGGGAACACACCTTTGGAGTGGGAGGATAGAGCTGGACTCCCTCATCTTGGAGATGGATGCTGTAGCTCCTTTACAGCTCCTTGCCCAGGAGCTGGTTGGCTGAGCTGACAGAAAGCCAGGGTGAAACCATAAGCACAAAACTTTGGATTTCAATTATCACAACATTTTTCACCTGACTTTTTCCCAATGACCTTTTAAATGAATTCAGCTTTCTTGGCACATTTACTAGTGAGGAAACATCCTTACCTTCAAGCCTACATATGATCTTTTGCTTCCCCTTTTTGTTTTCTCTGCTACACTCTCTTTCAGACTTTTGCACCCCTCCTGTCTTTCTCCTTCACTTGCAGCAAATCCCAAATCTGAACAGAAATGTGCCCTATTCTGCTGCTGCACCTGGGGACCCTACCTTTTAGTTGAGCATGAGCTACAATGTCATTCAACACACTCATTTGCGATGAAAAAGTGATGTAAAGGAGGAAGGTGGGAGCAGACCTTTCTGCATTGCTATTTCAAATGACATCGGATGCATTTTCCTTCTCTTAAAAAACTCAGTGTCCTTCTTAGTCCCAAAACTATTGTCCAAAGCTCCTTTCTACTTAGGAATGAAAAGAAGTTAAAAGCTGTGATTAGGGCTCATCTCAATCAACATCTCGAAACGTTCTTGAATGAAGAGAACAAGCATCTCGCCTCTTTGTTTTCACACAGGCTTCAGTTCAAAGGACCTTGCTGGAGGATAGCAGTTAACTGACCTCAGTGATGGAGTTCATGCAGGATGCCTCTCACCTAGCAACAACCAGGGAAGCTTTAATAACTGCTGGGATTTAGAATTATAGAGTTGTTTAGGTTGGAAAAGATCTTTAAGATCATTGATTTCAACCATTAACCCAGTACTGCCAGGTCACCACTAAACCACATCCCTCAGCACCACATTTACACAGCTTTTAAATCCCTCCAGGGATGGTGACTCCACCACTTCCCAGGGCAGCCTGTTCCAGGGCTTAACAACCCTTTCAGCGAAGAAATTTTTCCTAATATCCAATCTAATCATCCCCTGGTGCAACCTGAGGCTGTTTCCTCCTGTTCTATTGCTCATTACTTTGGGGTTGCTGTCTGGTTGAACTTGAGCATCCTTTTCCCTCTGTTCTCGATCTCTGAGGTGGGATTTTTGCTCTGTGCAGGCACTACAGGGACGTGGGCCAGGCAAGTGCCTGTAGCAAGATGAAGACTCCCTGTTCTGGCAGCTCCTGACATCTGTGCCTACAACCGTAACAAAAAGCCCCCTGGGGTAGGTGGCTTTTTAAAGTGGAAACTGCAATGAGACCTGAAACAAAGGGGACCACCTGCTGCTTTGTCTTAACAAAAGCCGCCGAGCAGAGTCGAGTCTTCTGCTGTTCCGGAGAGGTCTGACCCGTGAAGGGCAATGCTGCTTCTCTGCAGGCTTAGCATCATCATTGCCCATTAGCGCTCACGCTGCTCCCCGCTAATACCTTCCCTTGGCTTTTCTTTGCCTGCTTTCCCCCGCTCCCCCTCGCCGTTCCTTCCACTGCTCCTGCCTTTGGCCCGCCCTCCAGCTCTCCCAGCTCCTTCCAAGCCAGCCCAACCCTTATAATCAGTGTTCCTTCACACACTGCCGCTCTGCTCTCCGCTCGCATTTTCACCCAAACGCTTTTTTCCCATCCCACCTGTAGGTGGTTTAAATATGCACAATGCACAGAGGAGTAGGTTTCCAGTGGGTAAGGGAGGTGGATTGATTAAAATCAATAGCCCTGCGACTCCCAGGGGTGCTGGGAGTGGGTGCTGCTCCTTTCCCCCAGCACTGCCAGGTACCAAGCTGCCTGCTGCCTGATCCGGTGCCTGGACTTAGGTGGATGTGCTGGTGGCTATGCCACTCTCTAATCAACATCCATCTCCTGCCTAGATTTTAAACTGGATTAGGGTGTGAGTTTCCTTCTCACTTTACAATCAACATGAGCAAATGCTTTCTGCATCAAAGCAATCTGTGGTGCATAATGGAAAGCACTGGATCTCACAGGACCAGTTACAACCCAGGAACAAGGTTACAATAACAGGAAATCTATTCTGCTAAGAGCTTCCTTCAGGATCATTATCTAGAAACCTGCTAACCCTGTAATTGTTCCCTCAGCACAAGGGCCCTCTTCAGTAAAAAAAGAAGCTTGACTTTCTGGGGCTCCGATGCATGCAGCAACGATTCCCTCTCCAAGATGAGAAAATGTGGAGTGAACCCTTTGCACAAGCATTTCTGTACCAGTGCAAACCCTCCCTGTTTAAAAACAGCAGGGGAAAGAGCACCTCTGTGCTAGATAGCCTCCTTCACTTCTTACTAGCTAAGCAGGAGAGTTTCAGCTAAATCCATCCCACACATCTGTTTCCAAAGAGAGAGACACTGCTGCCTGTGCTCAGATCAGTGGTGTCCATTGGTAGAGATCAAATTATTTACTGGGATATTTTAATGCAATTACTTTTACAAAGTTGCTTTAAAAGTTCTGCTCAGGGTTATGTGATTATTTTATGCATGGACAAGAAATGGCTCTGGGACGCTAAGGGAGTTTTTTCCTGGGCTCATCAAATTATTCTCCCATAATGCCTGTTAGAATGTTTATAACTTTTTTTATTCATCTTTTTAACCTTGGTATTTAGAGAATCATTTCTGTCAACACCTCAACAGGCTTTCTTCTCTAGCTTCACAGATCTGTTGCCATGTTCAGCCTCAGACAGAACATGGCTTGGTCCAAGCTGGGGAGGACTTAGCCCTTGCTTTGTCTCCAGCTGGTTGCATGCTCTGCCACGGGGCTCAGCCTACCTCAGTAGGTCATTCCTGTCCTTCTTGCCTTCCAAGTGGGCCATTAAAACAGTCCATACCTGAATGTTATCACAAAAACCTCCTTCAGCTGAACTACTTAAACGTGCCTTAAGCCTTTCTTGACACAGCTCTGGCACTCGAAACAACAAATGCAAATATAAAAGTGAGCCTAAATGCAAAAAACCCCAGACAAATAACAGCAGGAGAGGCAGACTTGTGAAGGAGATAGCGCCTTGCAAGGCTGCCCTGCTTGTGTCCCATGATTAATCCCAGGAGGCACCCTTGGAAAAGCAGCAGGTAATGAATAACACTTGGAGGAGAGAGAATCAGAGGGGAAATGCTTTATCGAGTGGGTATTTGAGCATGTTAGCAACAGAACAGAAAACAAAGGCTGGGCAGGTGAGTAAGATCTGTGGCAAAGCAAAAATCCGCAGAGAAGGAAAGATAGGGATGAAGCCAGGAGAGAGCTCAGCACTGGTGGGGAAGGAGAAGCTGAAGGCAGGGCAAGAGCTCAGCACCCCATGGCCCTTGCATGAAATCCTGGCACCAATACAAGGTGCTGCAGGCCCCTGAGCGCGTCACTTTGGGCAGCAGACTGCACTGACCATGGCAACTCTCAAACTGGAGCTAAACCCTTTGCTCTTCCACCTCTACCTGCCAGCAGAGCACCTCCTGGGGTGCTGCTCCTCTGCTAGAACCTGTTCCAGCTGCCCTCAAGCCTGTAGCTGTAAATCAAGGAAAGGAAAACAATTCCGTAGCTGTTCTGGCTCTTTCACAGCAGCACTGCCTCCCACACAACAGGGTGAGACCTGGCATTGCCATGGCCATGCTTCTGAGGAGATACTCCTCCAGCAAAGAGCTTTTTGGTAGTTGGAGGAAAGACTTTCCCCATCTACAGTGCCTGTAGATTCCACACCAAAATCAGCTTTTGGTGGTACAGTTTTAGGGTTATATTGTATTAAACTGCTTGCATTGTTACTGTATGTGTCGGGTTTGGCTCAGCTGGAGTTAACTCTTCCCAGAGCATCTTTCATTGTGCTGTGGTTTGCAGTGATGTAGCTTTGGTAGGCACCTGGCCCCTAGCCAGGGCCAAACCACCACATTGTATTATTTTATTGCATTGAGTTTGATACATTATTTTTTAAGTAACATTAAGCATCTAACTGATTTAAAATCACACCTGAAAGTCTCACAAAGAACAAGGTAATAATTATGCTTCAGCTTTTAGGAAACCCTAAGCCTTAGGTCTGAATTAGCCATGGCATTTCCAGAAGCTTGATGAGAAGAGATTTTATTGAAGGCTGATACAAAGCTGTAAAACTACTGCCTCTGAAAGAGAGCTGAGGCCTGGAAGGTGAGTACACTTCTCCCTCTGCTAAAGAAATGTTGGTTTTCTTTTTGTGCTTTTTGTTTGTTGGTTGTTTTTTAGCAAAGTAACCATCTGCTAGAAGGAGCCAGGACTAAATCCATCTGCCCCTGAAGTCAAAGGAAAAGCTCAGGTTAAAATCAGTCGGTGGGGTCTGGCCACGTGGTGGCCAGAAGCAATTTTGATTCCTCATTACTCTTGTGGACTGGCTAAAGAAGCTCTAAACTGCTTATATCAGCAGTTCAAAAGTTTGCTTTTTCTCTGCTGGGGATGTGTTAGCTAAAGAAAAATGCCAGAATTTGGAAAGAAGAATGTCTTTTCTACAGCAGGCTGAAAGAGAGAGAGGCCTGCCCAGGACAGCAGCACTTGACAGAGTGGAAAAAGATATTCAGATAAGCAAGGCACGAGGCAAGAGTCGTTGGCATTGTCAGTGCAATCACTCTGGATGTGCTCTCCCACCTTCCCTGGTCGTTTGCTGGCAGGCATGGGGGCAACTCAGGGTTTCCGAGTTCCCGTAAGGTCCAAAGTGAACTTTCAGAGTTTGCATGCCTGACTTCACAAAAAGAAGCCCTGCACCTGTGGTTAGCTGCTCTGGGACTCAAAGTGACTGCAGATCGATTCAGCCAGGGCTTACAAAGGACAGGACTGGAGAGGTTTGCCCAGCCACCAGGAAACAACATCCATGCTAGCAAATGTGAATCATTACTTTATCGACACCTAATCCGCAGAGCAGGAGCATCCTTAAGATGTATCAAATAAAGTTAAGAATTCAGAAGAAATTGGTGCTCCTCTGGCAGTGGGAGTGTAAGTGGGAGACAAGACTGGATTAATTGCAGAAATGATTCATTTTTAATGATTCGTTCAGCCACAGGAAGTATTGATGATAACTGTGTCTCAGGGAGGGAAGAATGATGACAAAGATATTTTGCTTACTTTCCCTACAGTGGCGAAGTAAACAAAACTGGGATGCAAACTAATTGAGTCTGGGAGTGTGCAGTAAAAATAAGATTCTTCTACTGCTTCTCACTGTGTAACCTGCAGCTTTCGCCAGCTGCCAATACGCAGTGGTGGTCTCCCAGCTCTGAGCTAGGAGGCACAACTAGTGGCTGTGTGAATTGGATCATCTCAGTCCCTAGCACAACCCATTTAAAGGCAGAACGTTCTGCAGCAGGCATCCCATTCGCTCTCCTAAGGAGGCCATAGACCTTTACAAGGGCATGGGAATGTTAGGCTGTGTGCACAGCTCAAGGAAGGAGCCTCCTTAGCTCAAGCTCTTTCTGACTTTGCTATGCTCATTCAGCTAATAGTGAAGACAGACCAGTAACAACCCCCATATCTAAAGCAGCCATTGCTCTGGTGCCAGCGTGAGAGTTGTGGGGAAGCAGTGGTCTCCCTTGGAGTGCCAGTGTGACTCACATTGTCTCTAGGTAAGGGCATATGTGAGTAGTATCCCATTCTACACGTTGTTTACAAGCCAGACTATTTATATCTTCTGCTATCAGAGACTGAACATCTGTACCCACGATGTCTTTATGAGCTGACAGAGAGCTCCATACAGCATGCAGTAAATAAGCAGCCCTTGTGCAGGGAGGAATGTTCCTGCTGGGAAGCTGCTTTGTTATGATTGCAGTCAGCGACAGATAAAGATGATGAAATATGACTTCTCCCTGACAAAAAATTGGGTTTCTTCCCAGAGGCTCAAAAATGCCCAAGCTCTGAGACTCTCTGCTGTCTCCTTTGCCTGCCTGTGCGATACAGGAGGAGAACTCCCTTCCTGTGCAAGCAGGTGGCTGCTCTCAGGCCGCTGTGTCTCAAGGTAAAACATTCCATACTGAAGCAGCGCCAGCATCGTTTGGGAGCAGATGGGTACAAGCCAGCCAAACCACCACTCTGGGCTGCTAATAGGTTGCTGCTTCTCCCTCCATTTCACGCATCACAAAGCCAAAAGTGAGCAGGCAGGCCCCTTATGAAGTCCTGCTTCTGGGTCAGCTCCCAAGCCAGCTTAAGGGAGCAAGAAGAAAACAAGAACTTTATAGCAAAGCCAAAAGGAGGGTCCTGAGGGCAGCAGTTTCTCTCCCATACTCTTCACAGGAAAATTGTGAACTGTCTGCTTTATGAAGCATGCTCAGAGATAAATCCTGCTCATCTTTATGTGGATGAGTAACCCGTATTTGACTGAGCAGTTTGGCCAGGAACAGAGTGACCGTGCAGCTTGTTACTCACCTCCTCCTCTCCTCAGGGCACAGCTTTTAGCAGCCTCCTGAATGCATCTCAGCCTTTCAAAGCCTTACGAGGCCTTTAAAGAGGCCTTGTAAGAAAACTGGGGAGAGTCTTTCCAGCAGGGCCCATTGTGACAGGATAAAGGGTGATGGTTTTCAACTAAAAGAGGGGACATTTAGACTAGAGAGAAGGCAGACACCCTTTGCACTGCGGGTGGTGAAACACTGTCACAGGTTGCGCAGAGAGGTGGTAGATGCCTCATCCCTGGAAGCATTCAAGTCAGGTTGGGTGGGGACCTGAGCAACCTGATCTAGTTGAAGGTGTCCCTGCTCACTGCAAGGGGGTTGGATTAGATCACATTTAAAGGTCCCTTCCAGCCCAAACCAGTCTGTGATTCTGTGTTTCACACACAAGTGGACTTCTCTCAGTGAGATGTGTATCCTGCTTCTTAAATGTTTGGGGACTTTGGAATGGAAAGCTCTGAGCATTGTGACACAGTCTGTAGATGTTTGCCTTGTGAGTAAATACCTTAGTAACAACAGACAGCTCATCCTCTAGCGAGTCTATGCAGCTGCTTTGCAGCATTTGTTTCTTTGGCAATGTGGTTATAAAAAGCCAGTCCATTTATGCCAGCCCCAGACAGCTCCTGGCCGTTACAGAAGTGGAGACAGGAATACTCATCTTCAAAGCAGGAGAAAACCCAACATGATACCAGAATTTCAAGACACCTTACAGATTAAAGAACAAGATATTGAGAAGCCTGGAAACTGCTTCTGCTGTCTAACTTTTGTGAGACAGGTAGGTTCATTCCCTCTGCTTTGGAGCTGATAGCCTGAGGGATGGACACAGTCCATGCAACTCCCCAGTATGACAGCAGAGTGACTGCTCTTCAGAGACCTCTGTGTAGTGGTGGACTCGCTGTTATGAGAGTCACTTCCTTGCAGATAGCTGGATTAAGATGCTTAAAATATTTAGCATGGGAAAGCCTGCAGAAATGGTCATTTGGAGTCAGAAAACACTGGCTGGCTGCACAGGTAAACTCCAGGGGAAAAAAGCCACCAACACAAAATGCCAGTGCCATTTGCCAGTGACTTCCCTAAGGCTGGCACAGCTCATGCATGCCCTTACTCTGGTAGCAACCCTGCCTGCTGTAGTATCAGCTACAGTGAAGGAGTCAGCTTCCACCAACAGACATGCCAGGATGCTGTGGCAGAGTCCTGGGTGTTGGCAGGGTTAAAATTAAAGAGTTGTTCCACGTGTCTATCCCAAATTAAGTAGGTACCCTGCTAAAGTCAGACTTTTCTCCTCTGTCTGGAGAGAGTGAGGACCAGAGGTGAAGAATTGTCAGTCTAGTTACAAGAGTTGATCTGCTAAGCGTGTGTCATGCTATGGGTAAGATCCCACCCAACATCTGCCTGTCTCAGAGCCCCACAACTCTTACTGGAATTCTCTGACAAAATTGTTTGCATCTTTTCAGTGCTCAAATAAGGACTTGCACTGAAACAAGTTTGGCAAGTAAAAATAGTGGATAGGTTTAATTTATTAAAGCAACAGCTACAACAGATTCAGGACTGACAGCCATAAATGCACTACCTGTGGGCAACTGAGCTCAAGTTAATAAATCCCAGTTAACATCTGACAAAGTCAGAGCCACAGCTCTTTGCAGTAGCACAGGTGTTCAACAGCAGCAACAACAATGCAGCAAAGGTTCAGCTGCAGATTGAAGCTGCAACTCTTACCGAGGGGACATCCCTAGAGGTGGAGGAAAAGCAGCACAGCCCATTGCCCATCCTCATCTGGGCTAGACTCCCAGTCTGTCCTGCTGGAGAGGCATTCCCCCTGTGCTTTAGCACGTTTGGTTGGTGAGCAGCACAGCCATGGGTGTTTAGCCTGTGCTCTGGCTCCTGGTCATGCCAAGGGGTGTCAACTTTGGTACTCAAATGGCAGGTAATTAGGCAAAGGCCTTTGCTCCGGCACCATAGCTGCCAAAATCAGTTTGGAAGGTGCGCGTTTCTGTTGTTCCAGCCTTGCCTCACCAGTTTCACAGCAGGGCTGTCTTTTCTTCACCAGACTCCCTCTTTTAGCCACTTGGCAGGCCAGCTCCACGGCTCTTCATTCCCAGAGATAACATAAACATCTCTTGGTTGTGAGCAGCCCAACTCTTTTCCTGCAGCGCATTAAATTAACTCAAATTGGTGTCCTGTGGCAAGCTAAGCAGTTATCCCACAGCACACAAATAACTTCTTCTGGTTTCCTGTGACTTTAATTGCTTTACCCTTGTTTTGAAAATGAAGAACAAAGAAAACTGGAGGAAGAGTAAAAGACTCTCCTTTCACACACCTTTTGACAAAAAATCCTTTGAAGTAGCTATCAACTTTCACTTCAAAGTGTTTTCTGGAGAAGGTGAATACTCCTGTGATACTGTCAGGTTGTCCACCTGCCTATTTTGGCTGATGCAGCTGATGAACAACTCCTTAAGTCAGTCTGAAGACAAAAGGGTTGTTCGGGTTTTTTTTTTTTCAATTGTTCCATCTTAATTTTATTTTTTATTATTATTATTATTATTTTTTGGTGCTGCAGGCATTTCTTTTTTCCCTTTCTTTCTGGTTAGGCTTAGGTACTGACAGTGATGGGAAGGATCCTGATTTAGTTTTAACGTGGGTTAAATGTGAAAACATTTAAAAGCAGACTCACCATCTCAGGCTGGAAGTGAGTGAGAACAGTGCATAGCATTTTACACTCCTCCCTACTCTACAGCCATTTCCTCAGAAAGGAACAAGGGTCAGCTGGGTCAGATTTGGGGGCCTGCCTTACTAGATCAGTTTAATGTGCTCTGCAAGTTTACAGCCCAAAGCTCCCACGGGCTGAGAAATAATTGTGTCTGCAGGCAGTGTGCCCACACACGGTGAGAGCTCCATCCAAACTGGCTAATTTGCCTTTCACCTCTCATTAGCTTAACGCCTGGGGCCAGCTGGGAATGGTGTAGAAAATCAGAGGGCTTAATCCTTGCTAACATTATTTGTCATCTTCATAGCATTCTTCCACAAGACCTGAACTGCTTTGTAGCAGCCATTTCCTGTGGCCCACAGATCATGGCTCAGTAGGAAGCTTTACTGACTGGCTGACCACAGTCATGTCAATACACTGCTGAGGAGGAGCTGGCATTAATCATCTTGGGAATGTGAGTTTAGCAAGGAAAGAGATAAAATCAGGGGGAAATGAGGAAAAACATGTATGTGCTGGACAGTCAGAAACATTCCTCCTTTGTCCATGGGAATCATATCCTTTGCCTGGAGATGCCCTATAAATTACAGAGCACTTCACAAGAAAAGTGAGGGACTACTGACAAGGTCTTGCAATGACAGGACAAGGGGCAATGGGTTTGAACTGGCAGAAGGGAGATTGAAAGTGGATGTTAGGAGGAAGTTCTTTACAGTGAGAGTGGTGAGACACTGGCACAGGTTACCCAGGGAGGTTGTGGTGCACAGAATCACCCAACATGATTGAAGATCACATTCTGTGATTCTGTGCTCCATAACCTCCCTGGAGGAGTTCAAGGCCAGGTTGGATGAGGCCTTGAGTGACCTGTACCAGTGGGAGGTGTCCCTGCCTATGGCAGGGGGTGGGAACTGGATGAGCTTTGAGGTCCCTTCCAACCTTACCGTTCTATGATTCTATGATAACTCTGAGAAGCTATAAATGGAAGCACACAAACTGGAAACCAAACTATGTCTGAGGAACACATCTCCCCCTTCAGCTTCCTTACCTCCACGTTCACTGTGTGTAACATGGCTAAAGGAACACAGCAAAGCCTGAGCCGCCGTTGTTCCTACCCACAGCTGCCCATGAGAGATTCTGCCCCCTCCTTTTTTTCCCACCTTAAATAACCACAGAGGACATGGGAAGAGCCCCCTTGGGCAGCCTGGGAACCGTTCTGCAGAGAGCACACCCAGAAACCTCACACCCAGAGCCACCTCTGAAGGTGCAATTTGTTATAACAGGAGAAGGCTCACCTGAGTCATTTGCAGGTTGGTGGTTTCTACCCTCTTTTGCCCCTCAAGAGCAAGATGAGCTCAGTGAATCCTGAAAGGGCTGGGGGTGGATTCCGTAGGGGTGGTGAAGAGCTGGTGCAGCCTGACGAGCAGAGATGCAGTTCATTGTGTGTGACCCGAAGCAGCTTGCAGCCAGCTCTGTCAGGCTCGCTGAGCCGCCCAAGGAGCACCCAACAAGTGCCCTGTGCTGGCAAGAGTCAGTTCACTCCCTGGGCACTCTGATGGCTGAATTTCACAGGATCGGAATCCTTTGGGCAGCACCTCTGGGATTGTGGGGTCCAAGCATCAGCCCAGCACTGCCAGGTCACCACTACAGTGTCCCTCAGCAGCACATGGACACAGCTGCTCAGTCCCTCTGGGGTGGGGACTCCATCACTGCCTCGGGCAGCCTGCGCCAGGCCTCCACGAGCCTTTCTGTGAAGAAATACTCCCCAAAGCCCAAACTATGCTTCCCCTGGTCCATCCTGGGGCTGCTTCCTCTCGTTCTGCTGCTTGTTACTTGGGAGAACAGACCATGGAGCTATAACCTCCTATCAGGTAGATGTTAGAGTGAGGTCTCCTCTCGGCCTGCGTTTCTGCCAACTGAACTGCAGTGCCCTCAGCTGCCTCTCACCAGGCCTCCTCTTCAGAGCCTTCCCCAGCCTCA